>JAAAKG020136176.1:0-13285 GCA_010014905.2 Druon quercuslanigerum
CCTCCTTTAGTGACTCTAGGTCTTTTTGCATTTGATCCGTCGTTACCTTTAAATAACTTACATCCTCCTTAATAGAATCAAGGAAAGCAGTGTCTTCCTTAATTGAACCAAGTATCGCCTCCTATTTTACCGGATCCATTTTCGATTTCTAAAGGTAGTGTCTTGACCGGAGATTATGATTGGTAATGTTCTTAGCGAGAATCCTAGCACCACACCTGAAGGGAAACTTCCAGCAATGTTTTTGACCATAATTAGGTGCAATAATCACAAAAAAAAGGAAACACAACAGGTGTCCAAACAAACAAGTCACAGACACCACACAACTTACAAAATGTTCGAAATTCATCAAAGACCGTAAGATTAATCAGATTCAAGAGGAGTTAGAGCGAAAGCAAACCTTACTGCACGGTGCCATATTAGCCATTTAATATATATGTATGTATATATAATATTAATTATAACGATGAACTAGAAAAAAGAACAAGATAAAACAAATAAAAAAAAGGAATTTTTTTAGTCTTATGCTAATTTTTAAATAAAATATAAAATAATCTTGAATAAAACATGCCGTCTGATATGTCCTCAGGAGCAGTGGAAGAACCGCAGCGTTTAAGCAAAATCGAGCTATAAATCAGGACAAGAGATTTTCAACAAACTTTTTGCTTACACAATTGTTATTTTTAAAATGATTAGATATGTCGTATATAAATGTAAATTTACTTTTCGTGGATCTAAATAAATAACTTGACACGAAAGAACCATCGCCGCGGTCTTTAAAGAGTACGCCATGGTTTATGCAGTTCATGAGATGATCAACGATCATGAAAGATTTTATCCTTACTTGATACAAAATGCATAGTGAAAATGAGAAAAGTGATATTTTTGAACAGTTATACTGTGCTTTTATTCGTTCTTCTACCAAAGGATAATGTGAAATAATTTTAATATCTAGTAAGGAAAAATAAATAACAAAATAGTATAAAGATTTGCAAATATATAATATTGAAGAAATTTCATAGTGCGGAAATTTAAAAAAAAATTTATTAAAAAAATTTGCAAAAATGTAAAAATTGTTATTGTTGTTTACTTTGCTAACAAATTTAAACAATTTCGTATGTTTTATAGTAAAAAATACTTTATGTACATATTGAATTATTAAGGACCAAAGCTATCAATTTTATAACATGAGTTTGACCGCAAAATTTATGGATATAAAAAATCAATAAATAGATCAAAACTACTGTACCTTATTTGTTTGGGTAAGCTAAATTCGAATCCGTGGTCAAAATTCGAATATTTTCACTTCAAAATTAATTACGCCGGTTTTTGCATACAAAAATAGTGAAAAATGTTTCATTTTTTATTTTTATAATTTTTTTTTAGGCATAAAACGCGTTTTTTCCAAAATGGCGGGCAAAATGCAAAAATGTCTTAAAAACTGTTTTTTTCCATCATCGTTATTTTTTTGAAAAACCTCAAAGTTTTAAAAAAGTGCCATGGATATAAAATATGTAATTGAAATTAAGCATAAAACACTATGAACTTTTTTCAGATTTTTCAGAAAAAGTTTTTGATTTTTTAAAAAATCAAAAATTTGACTAATTCTGAGACATTTTTATTCTTAGAAAATTTGTGCCAGAGCCTATAGTTTTTGGGAAATAATTGATCAAACTTCATGCGAATTTTTACCTAAATACGGCTGAAAAGTAATCGCATGAAGTTTGATCAATTATTTCCAAAAAAAGTCATAGGCTCTGGCACAAATTTTTAAAAAATAAAAATTTCTTAAAATTATTCAAAGGATATTCTTGAACTATTTTAGATTTTTTGAAAAATTTGTTTGAAAATTTCAAATTTTGGATTTTTTAAAAATCAAAAATGGTTAATTGAAAGACATTTTTAATCAATTGAACTTTTATCTAAACTTTGAATTTTTTGGGAAAAATAACGATGTTGGAAAAAAACTGCTTTTGGGACATTTTTGCATTTTGTGCACCATTTTGAAAAAGAAATCGCATATATAAAATTTTTCTGTTAAAGTTTCAGAGTTTTGTGCACCGATAGTTGAAGAAATTTTGAAATAATAACGCGTTTTATGTTAAAAAAAAATTATAAAAATAAAAAATCAATTATTTTTCGCTATTTTTGTATTACTTTTCTGATTTTCACAATGCATTTGGTAGCAAGTCGGCCCAATAGGTAATTAGCACCGCGATTTCGCCTGGCGGCCACTGGTCAACTCTCACCCTACTTTCTTCTCTACAGACGGGCTGAAGTTGCTTTCTTACAATTTATGAACTATGGTTAAGATCAAAGCGAATATGGTGATATTTCGACAGAGGATCAAATGCTTTATTTTCAATCACAAAAAATATATGTTGATCCGCCCACGATAAGTGAAATTAAAAAAAAAAGAGTAATAATTTCAATGTTTCTAAAAATATGATGGCCTGATTTTAGTCAACGCTTTTTCAATAAAAAATTATTCAGAGACGGGTTAAAAACACAAAATTATCTCATTTTTGTGTATAGTTTATTCGTCTAGGTTAATTTTTGTTGCGGTGAAACATTCGGCGGAACTCGACGTAAAGTTTATCTTCTGTTTTTTCTGTGTTTGACAGTTTAATAGCATACGGCAGTTTTGTGTCTCATAAAATTCTTTTATCTAAAACAGGCAAAATAAGCGCTCTTTACCTGCTCGCGGAGCGGCAGTAAAATAGCACGTAAAATAGCACGTAAAATAGCACGTATGCTTATTCTACCTTAATTTTTGCATCTTAGTTTGAAGTTTAACTTTACGGCCTAGGTACATAATCTTCTATTTTTTCTTGAATTTGTTGCGCTTCAATAAATATTCTATATTTTTACTTAGAATTGAAAATTTCTTCTGAGTTTAATTAAAGTTAGAATCCATTTCTTATGACTATATGAGAATTTGAAATTATATGGAGTAATAAAGATTTTTAAGAAAACTATTATTAAAGTTTTAGTTACTTAATAAACACATAGAAATAACTGCTTCTAAAATTTGCTGTCGTTGATTTAAGTAATTTGAACTGCTTGCAAAGTTTCATTTCTAAATAAGGTCACATATGATTTATACTTCAAACATCAAGGCAATTTCGAAAAAATAGTTCTCAATAACATATTTATAATTGAAGAATTTTTAATTGAAAATCTATAAAATAGAATGAATTTTAATCTTACGTCTTCAGAATTCTACTATTGTAAGAAAGTTTTAAATGACATTAATTGTAAAAAATATTCTGAAAAATTTAATAATTTGTAATGCTATATTTTGAAAATTCAAGAGTTGATAAGTAACTTTTCGTGCAATCATTTCCGCAATAAAATATATATAATGAAATGATAAATATGATTTGCAGGTTACGTGAGAAACTTGTAAACATAAAGGCTTATTCATATGCAAGAAAATGTTCGTCGTAAGTCATCGACAGTGTTCCCAACCTTGGGAACTTTTTAAACTGCGCTTGCGTCGACGACAATGCGATTGGTCACTTTTAGCGCGCAAACTTTAAATTATATAAATATTTAAATTTAATATTTCTAATAAATATTGATTGTCGAGTTTTAAAATTAAATTTTTTCCTAATTTCACCAGTGCGACTTAAAATAAAATCACTAAAAGTACTAAAAATGAATTAAGAATAATGAATTACTTGAAGAAGACCTGAATTACGAAAAAGTGATTTTGAATTTAAAGTAAATAATAAATTTGTCGACGAAAGTGATAAATAATGACGAATAACAAATTAATTTGCAAGCGGTTGGTTAGTGAATTCTCCTTTATGCTGTTCTATTTCAAGTGCATGTTTAAAATTGTTGAGACTTTTTTCCAATTTTTAAAAATAATATGTAAGGCTTCACATAATACTTGCAATTTAGAAATAGGTATTCTAACTTTTTTATTCTACACGATTATCATAACAAATTTTGGTGTTTTCTGAAAATATCGAATATTTCAATTTTGATTAAACAAGAATAATAGAAGAATTAGGGCAGCGCCAAAAATATGATGGACAACTTGAAGTTTTACCATGACTTTTCAAGTCAATTTTTCTGAAAACATTATGTAATTATCTAAACAATGAATTATTACTTGTTTTAAAAATTTCTAAAAATTGAGCCAGAGATGTCCACTTTTTACATTGGTATCCGAAGCTACTTTTTGTTGAATAATTAAATAATGTTTAAACATTTCTTTTAATGTTTAATAAATTTCTATTTGTTTATACTATTTTTATTTGCTTAAGCAGTTATTTTTCAATAACTAAAAAAATGGAATAAAATGGAAGACAGAAAATTAATTACGATTTTAAAAGTATCTTTGAAAAATTAATTTTTAAACAAATTATATTCGTTTAAACAATTAAAAATTATTAATTTTTTTCTTTGTATGCATTATAAAGTCAGAAACATAATTGCAAGTGTTCTATTTTATTTTCTTTTTCCAGTTATCGAAAAAAAATGCTTGAGTAAATAAAGTTGGTTTTAACAAATAGAAATTTATTAAAAGTTAAATTAAATGTTACATTATGTTTTTGGAAAAACTTGCTACTTTAAAAATTAAAAAACAATGGCACTTAATTCACAAAAAACGATTGTTTCTTACATTTTTTGGGAATAAATAATTATTTCAATTATTAATATTTTTTTAACAATTGAAAATTTTCTAAAAAGTTATAGTAATTATTCAAATTGGCTATTAGTAAGTAATTGTATAAAAGGACGACCGAAATTGCTAAAAAGTAACAATAAGACATAAAAACGTATTTTTTAATTTTTGGTTCATATTTATGGCGCGGAGGGGGAAGGGGGTCGGTTGGAAATGAAAGTTATTCGTAAGGTTTTATTTCGTATACACTCCTCTTAAATCATTAGGAAACTTGGCACGTTTCGATGAAAACCTGAAACATGAAATTAATTTTGCGAAAATTCAACATTTTCCCATTTAAATTAAATTGGATTTTAAAGTGTCCGGTAGCACGTGTTAATATTCGAATTTCAAACAAAATTTTGGGAGTATCTTTTGCCCTATAGCTGGAAAAGCGTTTTTTGGAACACCATATTGTGCACCACATAGAGATACACATTTTTTAATGCTCATTTTTTTACAAGACGCAATTTTTTTGTTATAATCGTGAAAAATTACTTTAAAAAATAAAAATTCAATTTTCGTACAAACTGACACAAGGTACAAAAAAATGTTTAACAACATAATCGTTTTTAAATTAAATCTAAAAATTTGCTTTTAACCTCTTTTAGCGCGATAAACGTAATGAGAATGTGTTCATTAGAGCCGAAAGAGCTTTAAAAAAAGGAGAATTCACAATCGCTAAATTTCAGTTGTCGCAAGATTGACTTTTAATGTTCAAATTCCAATTTTAAAATTTGAGGGCTCATACTTGCGAAGAAAGGGGGAACGTGGGATAGTTTAATAATCTTCAATGATTTAAATTAGAATCAATTTCTTTTTATAGCTTTTAATTTGAAATTATAATATTCCACGGCCGTAGAATAATTAAACTTTAAAGGTTTACAAAATTTAATATTCTTTGAATTTGAACAGATGTGAACTTTAAATTTTTAATATTCAACCTAAAGACTCTTCAGTCCGGCTTTTTGCTGACACGTAGCGCCACGTATCCAACACAAAACGATATTGAAGGGTTAGACTCATAGCCCCAGATTGGATATTACAGGATGAAATATCCTTTCGACTTTCAATTTTGCAGTTTTACAGTTTCACATTGAAAAAGTAAACATGTTAGACTTTGGTTAGCAGCTTTAACTCTTTAATCTGGTTTTTTGCTGGCACGTAACGACACGTACTCACACAAAACGAGCTGTGAGAGATTCGGCTGCTAAGTCCAGATTGGAGAGTATAGCATGCATATAAGAAAATATTCTTTCATAATTTTTATAATTTTTCCATAATGTATTGTTTATTATTGCACTTACCAACAAAATCAAGAAGAAAAATTGCGACTGTAAGAAGGAGAGGTCCGGTAAAAATATTCGTTATTGCTATAAACGATTTTAGTTCGTCAGTTTAACTAAAATTTTTTTTTAAACTCACAGCTTTTTATACTGGCGATTACTAAGTTTAAGCAGTATAATAGTAAAAATTACTAAAATTTTCCTAAGAAAGATTATATAATGAATTAGACCAACGTGATATCATTACTTGCTGCATACTTATAAGACTTTCATCGCATGCGTACCAGATTTACGTTGAAAATAAAATATGAGAAAATTAATCATCATAATGTATTTTTTCATTTTGAGTAATTTCCATAGTGCAATAAACAAACATTATATATGTAATTTGAAATTTGTAATTTCTGAAAAACTAAAACGGGTACTCCGTTAGTATTAGGAGAAGTTAAATTCTCTTTTGTCTCGTGGAAAATAGTTTAAGTTTCATTGTTTGATGTGTATTAAATGTCGATTTATTATCTTGTAAAAAGAATTTTATTATTAAATGTTGGTTACAGTAGTAGCTCGAATATGGCACACTTTTTACCAAAAAATGACAGTTCGCTGTGTATTGTATTTTTCAAAATTATATTAATAAATATTTTCATATCGTTTCGTTGCTTATTTTGTCTGTATTTTCATTTATTTGTAGGTGTGACGGCTGGTGATGTAAAAAAATAAACAGTAACATTTAAAAGGTTATTCAATAGCCTTTCGAAGTTTCTTTAAAATAAAGAAAATAAAAAAGCATTTTTTTAATATGAGTAAAACTTACTTTACGAAACCATTAGTTTATCAAGATTAAAAATTCGTATAAAAAATCTAAGTGAGTTTAAAAGTTATTTTTCAGTTCTAAAATAATACAAAATTAATTTAAAACCCACAAAGATTTTTTTTAATTCAATTAATATTTTTGGTAAACCTTTACACCCTACTCGTCTGCTGCCTAAAGCAGAAAAGCTAGTAAAAGTATAGTTCTAGATAACATACAAAAATTGTAAATTTGCGAGGCACGCGGTGCGTGCATAATGCGAGGCTCATTCGCCGCACTTCGTGACGGGCGTCATCTGTGGCTCACAGGTGGCGCTAATGCGTACCACTTCGTGCGAGACATAATTTATAGGTGATACATAACTGAAAAGCACATTTTTTATTAATGATAATAATAGTAATTATTATTATAATAACTATAAACGTAGCGACCCCATTGCCCGAGATGCCCATAGCATGTTTAAACACCACCTGCAAGCTATTTACTGGCAGCCTTCAAGGGAGGATATTAACATCTATCGAGCCAGTATGTAGTGCAATAGTTGAACAACGCTGATGCAAGAGAGGACTGGCTGGTTGCAGAGCGAACCTGTCGAATTCTGTCAGGTATTGACGAAATCTGTCAATGGCTTGGATTGACTATCAAGTGGCGCACAAGATTTGTTATCTATTGTGCTCCGAAGCAAAAGGAGCCTCTTTGCCTCTTCAAAAGAGGACCTTAAACTCCTTGTGACGATGTTAAACAGGTAATCTAAAACAACTGGCAAGAGCTTTGGTCTGGACATGTCTGCCTTCGTCAATCTATACAAAAGAAGACTAAAAAATACATCATCGCTTCCAGATCAGAATGGGTATCTCATAGGTAAAAATAACATTTAACATCTGGGTAATAGAAAAACATATGCATATCTTGCAATACCGCAAGCGAAAAAACAACATTTTCCGTTGCTATACTGCTCTACACGTTTGATGTAGTACGAAATCGAAGTCATTATCCTAGATCTTCCTTACCTCGCATATACCTTCCCCGAGAAAAAGGGTGGAGTGTTACAGAACTTAGAGTGTCTTTATCAAAGAACAGTCTCCACAGTGCAGTCTCCTCGCTTCTTAAAAGTACAGAGTCTCTAATGCGACTGATGCATCAACATAAACTCGTCAACGTTGAGGCATTTATATACCGTGCCGCAGATAAGACTTAAGAGGAGCTTAGTCTTATATTTGCTTTGAATAAAAACTACAAATTTACAACCAAACAGGCAAATTTGCAGCAAAGGAAGACAATTAAAAAAATTAAATTCCAATTAACTCATAATATCTTAACAAAATAGATGACTTTACAGCGCAATAAGGATCATCAATCGCGGCGTTTGAATCTTATGAACGTTCAATCTCATTGATTCAAGTTTCTCAAGTTAACATAATATTAATTATGCATGTGTCTAAAACCCAAATTCAATCTTCTGTTTCCTTTCATGCAATTTTTATTTTTAATAGAAAAATTTGTCCTAGGTTTTTCGACAAAATTGCCTGGAAGTGAAACAAACATCATGTTTCCTGACTTTCTTAAAAATTGTTGCTTATAATGAAAAACTGTTTGCTCAAAAGTTGTCGATTTCTACGAAAAACATTGTTTTTGTGCTAGTAATTTTTCTATTAATACGATCACCTAAAGTATTAGAAAAATAATATATCTTGTGCAAATCGACTACTACAAATATTGAGTAATGATAAGCGAAACTCTTTTAAATTGCGAAACCTCTATTCTGCTTTACGCGCTTTAACCACGACAGAATTAAACCAGTTACGTAAATTATTATACAAATTGCCAGAAGAAAAATCAAAAGCTTCTTATATGACTCTTTATATCTACGCAAAGAATATTTTTATATTTGTTACTTATATTTGAAACATTTTAATAACTTCAGTTTGAGTAACTTGAACTACTTTTGAAATAATAAATATATGAACATTTTTTATTCTATGTCAACATTTGCACTGAGTTCCACGTTATCTGCAAAGTTTCAATAATTATGAAAAGAATTACACACAAATTCACACACATTTAGATATATGTTTTATATTGAGTTTCCAGGGATAATACCGAAAGAATAACCCATAAGACACAATGATACACTGATACAATGATGGACGACCCATGTTTCCTAGCTGCTCATGGGAAAAACAATGACAACAGAAAATATAATTTTAGGAAGTGCAGTTTAAAACAATCCGACAATGGGTTGGATAACAACGCCGACTATCCTAGAGTTGTGGGCACCAATTAAGACGAAGTCAGTCTAATGGCCCAGGAAAATCCTAATGCGTTTGAGTGGATACATCAACTCAGAAAGGACCTGCTGAAGTGATATGATACCATTAGGTGTCCTGAAAGAAAAGGTTACATGGCGCGACCGAAAAAAGTTTCATACAAGCGGAGCGTCTGATGAATTGCAACCAGGACAAACCGACATCTAATAGAGAAAGAACGATGCCTAAGGACCCGGAAAAACATTAACATTCAGGTTCCTCTGAAGCCTAAAGATCTGGATGAAGAGCTTCGTAGAGATTTTTCCGAAGAGTCCCACTTGTGGACTATCAATTGATCAAAAGAGAAATGCATCAACCCGCCATAAAGAAAGGCTAAGCAAGACAGTACAGAGATGGAGAGGGAAATAGGGGAGGGTCAGATAAAAGGAACGGTGTTTTTCTAACCTATCTTGACTATTTAAAGACTCTGAAGACTTTAAAGTTACTTTCACTAAAAGAAGGCGCAAGAAACATAAATAAATTTACGGAGCTGTGCAGCAACCTCATAACACATGAGAAAGAATTCAAACTCATTAATACAGAGGAGATTAAAAATGTATTAAGAGGCGTGAAGTTCTATTCGGCTCTGGGTCTATTTATTATCTAGATCTTCTGGTGGAAGAGGATTTCTTGAACCCATCAGCAATTGGCCCGCATTTCTATTCATTTTGAAATTCGGAAGAGCCTATTACGGACTGGTTTTCGAAAAAGCGCACAGTAATTCTTCCAAATATTTGCAACTGTATGAGATTTCGCAACTGTCCTAATTAATAGGATTGTTTGACAAATCAGAAACATGTGGCAGAACCCGCTCGTTAATAGTTGTGTCTGCAAAGACGCAATATTCTACCAGCGCGACCTATCCCTAGTGCGGTTTGAGTACCGGAAAGATTTTGATTCGACTACTCATAGACTGATCCTCCGCTTCTTGGAAAGCTGATGAGTTTATTCGCACATCATCAGGTGCATAGATAGATTGATGCCGCTTCGGAAAATGAGATTTACTGTCTCAGCTGGAAATCATCGTGTTACATCTATGCTAACAATAAATAGCAACTACACCAACAGTTAGCGGTTCTAAAGAAATACTTTTAGAAGATTAGAATCGAGTTTAGTTTAGAAAAATGCGCCCGCGTATATTTGAAACGAGGAAAACTTAACGGCATCCCTGAAGAACCTGATCTCGTCGAAAGAAGCGTTATAGGACACCCTGGCCCTAGATAGACCTATAAATACCTTTACGTGCCATATCAGATACAAACGTCTAACCTGAAAGATTTTGTGTTTCGAATAGTCACACTGAAAAAATTTTGGGCGAGCTGCGTGCCGACATTGGAACAGCTGTAGTTCCAGCAATAGTGGTAATGTGACGCTTCCTTCAGGTTGGAGAACGAAATCGTCACGCTCAGTTTCGCAACAAAAATTTTTTCATGCGATAAACGGTTTTTTAATATACTCGTGTTTAGTTCTTCTTTACATGTGAACTTTTGATGATGGATGACTTCTTAGAGATGTATAAATTTTCACATCTACGCGATGTCCTCAAATTTAAGTAATTTATTATTATAAAAGCTTGCCCTTCTAATAAGGCGCGTACACGTAACCTCTAACATATACCGTAGAAATTTAGTATTTATTTAGTACAAAATCTTTATCATCATTGGTTGATCATCCAACTGCCTTTCAATTAAAGTCAAAATACTGTTTGCTCGAAATATGAATTGTTACATTGTTCGATCAGAATTTATCTGTTTTGGGTAAAAATTTTACTTCTTGGGCCTTAAGCTATTTCGTTATAAAAAATTTCTATTAACTGATATATAAACTATTTTATATGTGGATCAATTTTTTTCTTTTTGTAAAATCGCCCTTATTTTCAGGTAAAAATTCAGTTTTAAAATCTTTAAGAAATATTTTAAATCTTATGTACATGCTTTATTCACATCTTTAAAAACTTTTTGAAAAGATTGAAATCTTTGAGCAATTATTCTGAAATCTGTTAAATCTAGAGTACACGTGTTTTCAATTTTCAAAAATTCTTAAAATCTTGTGTAACATTTTTTAAATCTTTCTCAAATCTCTGTTCGTGAAATCTTCTGAAATCTTCTAAAATGTTTTGAGAACTTTGGGAATCATTTCAAATCTTTGAAATATTTTGAACCCTGGTGTTTTTAAATCTTTGTAATCTTTTGAAAGTTTAAAAATCTGTTTGTGAATTTGCTGTGAAATATGGTGTTGACGCCTATTTAAATCTTTCAGATCCGTGAAATCTTTGTAAAGTTTCAAAAATACTTTTAAATATTTTACATCGACATTCTTATTATTTTAAAGTTTAATATCACAGAAAAAGTTAAGTACCTTAACTTTATTTTTCTTCAAGTATTTAATAACATCAACGATATAATATTAACGTCTGTTTATTACAATCTAGAATATAAATGGTACAGTCTGAAAAAATTGCCCTGAAACCTCTTGATTTAAATTCAAATTCAAGGTTCTCGTGAAAAATTCCTGAATTCCAGGTTTTTAAGGACCCTGGTCACCTGGCTTTATGGTGTTATTTAACATAAATGTTTTTTCTAAGCTAATAATTTCAATTATTCTTAACAAATTATATAAACAATTTTCTATGTGCTTTACTTAATGATAACAATTTTATAAAAAAATCTCTCAATTTTCTTGAACAATTAATTTTTCGAAAAAAAAGCATTTTAAATCCTCTCTGCAATCTTAAGAATTTGTTTTTCTGGAAATTTTCAACAATTTGGAATTCCGTTTTAAATTTTTGGAAATGATGTAAAAGTTTTCACTCACTATTTAAAATATTTTTAGAGCTGTTAAGCCTTCGAAATCTCTTTTAGGATTATCAGAAATCTTAAACATTTTTCTTACAATTTTTAAAAAATTAAAAAAAGTGCATTGACATCTTTAAGATCCTAATTTGAAAATTTTGTTAATATTTTGATATTTTTAAAAATATTTTTACATTTCCTTTTAATATTATAATAATTTTTTCTAAAAAACATTCGTCAAACTATCGGTTCCATTATTTTTCATATATTTTTTTTTGAAACATGAATCTAGAAAGAGTGCGATAATAATCTAATAAGTACACAGCAAGGAATTATATCATATGATCATTACGTTACAACACCTTGTTTTTGTTTAAAATTAATTTTACGTAAATTTAATAATTATCGAAATTTTCTTGTTTCAACTTAGTGATAGTTAGCATAAAAAGCAGTTTGATTATGTTGGTAAGTTCCATGATAAACAATATATTATGCAAAAAATGTTAAAATGTTAAAAGGATATTTTGGTCCATGTGTTAAGCACGTGCCGTTCCGTGCCAGCACATACCGAGATTGATGAGATAAGGCTACGAAAAGTTGCCATCTCGAAAAGAAAGTTAAAAATCTCAATAAATTAACAAATATCACACCAAGTATTTTTGAATTTCAGCTTTTGAATCAAAAAAACAAACAAACTTTAGGCATTGTGTTAAGAACTTAAAGTGCTTCAACACTCCGCATTAAAAACTTTATTTCTCTATGCTAAAAAGAATAGACCTTCAAAAGATGACACGATTATATTAATAATCAGTATCATTGCATGTAGTTTAAAGATGCATTTGAAACTACTTAACAAATATTTTTAATGAAAGATGTTTCCGGAAGTCCGACCGAAATTGAAGAATATTGAATATTGTGAAGCTCTAAAGTTTAATCATACTACGGTCGAGGAAAACTAGCATTTCGAATTAAAAGCGATAAAAAGAAACTAATTCTAATTTACATCTTTAAAAAGGATGGACTAAAATGCTGTTTGCTTTGTTATTTTAGATTTTATAAATGCTGTAACTCGGATATTCTTTTTTTTAAGATATCGTTGGGATAAATTTTTTTAATTTAAGCGTAATGGATAACGCTGTACATAGAACCTTTGTCAAAAATAGGTAGATAACGAACTTCCCCTTTTCTTTTTGGGCTTTAAAAATGTGATGAAGCTCAATTCAATCCGATCAATTTTTCGAAAGTTATCGTGCCTATATGCTATACACAGACGACAGGCCTAGTAGGTCCCAAAGTTCATTGCAACAACTATAAGGACCGCGATGAAAAAATTCTTCATGCCACTCCTGGTAGCTTTGAACAAACAGTTTTCCGAAATAGATTTTACTTTTTAAAAATATATGTATAATGTATTA
>JAAAKG020136178.1:0-10813 GCA_010014905.2 Druon quercuslanigerum
TTAAGCCATAAAGACGATTTTCCATAAAACACAGGATAAGCTTAAAAATATAAATTTTTAAGAAAAAAGTGGGTTTGCAACCGTAAAGTTGAGTTTTTAACCAAATAATTAAATCCTTATTTAAAACAGATCAATTTATAACAAAACAATTGTATTTGAAAATAAAAACAAAAAACGAGATTTCAAAACAAATAAACATTTTAAACGGAAGATTTGAAATTTTATTCAAGAAAATTAATCAAAAGAGATGAGTTTTAAGAAAAGAAAAGAATTATCGACCAGGCAAGTTTTTTCAGTCAAGAAAAAAATTTAAAGTATATTTTTAAATTCACTAGCAAAAAAATATGAGTTTTTTGGAAAAGAGACCAGACATTTAAAGATTTTCAACAAAAAAGTTAATTTTAAACAAAACAATTCGTTTTCAAAAAAACAAAGTTTAATTTTCCACCAAATTTTACATTTTTCTATCAAACTGTAGAGTTTTTAAGACATAAAGACGATTTTCCATAAAACAAAGGTTAAGCCTAAAAAAAAAAATTTTTAAGAAAAAAGTGGGTTTGCAACCGTAAAGTTGAGTTTTTAACCAAATAATTAAATCCTCAATCAAAACAAATCAATTTTTAAAGAAACAATTAAATTTTTAACAAAAAAACGAGCTTTCCAAACAAACAAACATTTTAAACGGAAGATTTGAATTTTTATTCAAGAAAATGAATCAAAAGAGATGAGTTTTAAGAAAAGAAAAGAATTATCGACCAGGCAAGTTTTTTCAGTCAAGAAAAAAATTTTAAGTATATTTTTTAATTTACTAGCAAAAAAAGATGATTTTTTGGAAAAGAGACCGGACAATTATAAATTTTCAACAAAAAAATTAATTTTAAACAAAACAGTTCATTTTCCAACAAATATTTGAATTATCCACAAAACTTCTGAATTTTCTATAAAACTGTTCAGTTTTTAAGCAACAAAGACTATTTTTCCAGAAAACAGTTAAAGGTTAAACCCGGAAAATATAAATTTTATTTAAAAAAAATAAATAAAATTATTAAATCCTCAATAAAAACATATCAATTTTCAGAGAAACAATTGCATTTTTAACAAAAAAACGAGCTTTCTAAACTAGCAAACATTTTAAACGGAAGATTTTAATTTTTATTCAAAAAAATAAATCAAAATAGATGGATTTGAACAATAGAAAAAAATTATCGACCAAGCAAGTTTTTTCAGTCAAGAAAAAAATGTTAAGTATATTTTTGAATTTACTAGCAAAAAATATGAGTTTTTTGGAAAAGAGGCCAGAAAATTATAAATTTTCAACAAAAAAGTAAATTTTAAACAGAAAAGTTCGCTTTTAAACCAATTTTTGAATTTTTCACAAAATTTTATAATTTTCTATCAAAGTATTGAGTTTTTGAGACATAAAGATGATATTTCCAGAAAAAATTAATGATTAACCCTGAAAATATACATTTTTAAGGATAAAATTAATTTTCAACCGTAAAGTTAAGTTTTTAACAGAATAATTACATTATTAAAACAATCATTTCAACAATAAAATTTTAACCAAATAGTTGAATTCTGAACCAAAAGAGTTTGTTTGGTGCAATAGAAATATAAATTCTCAAGAAAAAAGTTAATTTTTCACCATACAATTGAATTTGTAAACAAAAAGTTATATTTTTAACAAAGAAGTTAAATTTTGTAGTTATTCGATTAAAATACAAAATACGAAATACAAAAATACGACTTTTCTACAAGGTGGTTAAATCTGTGACCCAAAAATTAGAATTTTCCATAAAAAGTAAATTTTCAAATCAAAAGTGTTATTTTTAAGCAAAGAGTAAAAGTTTTAGCCAAATAGTTAAATATTCAACCAAAAAAAATTCAACCAAACGGGTGTGTACTTAAAGACTAATTTTCTAAAAAAACAGTTGAATTTTTGACCAGAAAATATGAATTAAAAAAAAGTTAAGTTTCAAACAAATAGTTGAATCTTTACTTAAAAAAGTTAATTTTTGAAAAATAAAAATATGAATTTTCAACAAAAATTTTTATTTTTAACCAAAAAGTTCAATTTTGAACAAAATAAATTAATTTTCTACTAAACAGTTTCATTTAAAAAAACACGATTTTTAACCAAATAGTCGAATTTTTAATTGAGCAATATTTTTCATTCATGAAAGAACAAAAAAATGAGTCGCTTAGGAACGTACATGAACAATCTCTATAAGAAAAACCTTAAAAAATTATTAAATTTTTAAGCTAAAAATTATTTAAAAATTTTATTATTTTGTTGAAAATATAATCATTTTACAAAAAGCAATTCTTTTTTACTTAAAAATTCAACAAACTTTAGTAGCAAATTCCACTTATATAATAAAAATTAATTTTTTAAAATAGAAATTGGCCAATTACATTTTTGGTGGAAAATTTACGAATTTTGTTAAAAAATGGTATATTTTAACGAAGAATTTTACAATTTAGTTGAAAATAGATCCTTCCTAGTTTGATATTCCCCTTTTTTGTAGAAAATCAATCTTTTTTGTAGAAAATTCTGCTTGAATTGCAAAATTATTTAAGTTGAAAATGAGTCGAAAATTGATTTATTTCGTTGAAAATGCATCATTTTGTTTGAAAATCCATCTCTTTGGTTGAAAATAAAATTTATTTTTGTTCAAAATAAAATTTTTTTTTCGGTAGTGAACTTATTTTTGTTATTATTATTTTATTTTTTCCGTAAAAAATTAATTTGAAAATTCAACTTTGTGTGAAAATTCCACTATTTGGTTTACAATTAAAATAATTATTAGAAAACTTGCCTTTTTCATTAAAAATTCATATTTTCGTCCTAAAAACGAAACAGTTTTGTAGAAAAATCGCCTTTTTTGCTTAAAAAAAAAATTTGTTTGAAATGTTTTCCCAATTGGCAGAAGAATCTGTTTAGGATGAACATTCAACTCTTTTTATAGAAATTCGTCGTTAATTCTCTTTTGATTAAAAATTCAACTATAAATTCAATTTTAACTGGAAATTTGACTACTCTAGTTGAAGATTCCTCATTTTAATTAAAAATTCATCCCTTTGTTTGAAAATTTATTTTTTTTTAATTATATTAAAAATTTATTATTTGTTTGTAGAGAGGGGGTGGGATAAAAATAGAGATTATTCTTAAAAAATTTTATTTACGAAAAAAATTTTTTTAAATAAAATATCTTTTTTTAACATGTCGCAATTCCAAACAAAAAATATTATCTCAGTGACAGGTTGTAATTCCCAAACCGAAAATTATTACCACAATAAAAACGATTTAGTGAGAAGAAAACAAAGGAACCTGACACTCGTTCCCCATCGAGAATCTGACATCCAACATCTATTTTAACAATCTCTAGCAGATGCGCGTTGACAATTACGTGTCGAACCATTTAGGGTCACCATAGGGCGACCATGGGGTCACCATGGGGATTTCATTATAATTGTCCACTAAAATTTTTGGGAAAATTGACTTTACAATAACAATTAGGAATCTTTAATAAATTTTACAACGAAATTGAAGTAATTGAGAGTTTTAGTTTAGAGATTTTGCTGGGGCCCCGATCGGGCCCCTACTTGTCAGCCCTAAATGCAGCATGAAATAAACGCCTTAATCGGAGACGGGTTTGGGTGACTAATTACAGGTCGGTTCATCAGGGCCCGATGTAGCCTGATCAGGCCCTGATCGGGGCATGTTTTTTGTTCCCTATTTAGTTCAAATCGAGAAATTTTGTTGTTAATTAATCTAAAATTATATTTTTGGTTTAAAATTCTTCTCGTTTTGTTAAAACTGCTAGTGTTTGGTTAAAAGTTTAATTATTTTCTTCAAGATGCTACAAAAGTTATCTATTTTATTTTTAGTGGAGAAATTATATTTTTTAATTTAAAATTTAACTATCCTGTATTTTATTTAAAAGATTTATTTTCGTGAAATAAAATTATGAATTTTCAACAAAAAGCTGGATTTTTAAAAAGAAGTTAAATTTTCTAGTAATTCGATTAAATTTAATCCCAAAAAGACGACTTTTTTACAAAGCGATTAAATCAGTAACCCAAAATTTAAAAGTATTTTGTATTAGATAAAAATTTAAGCATATATTTAAAAACTAATTTTTTTAAATATTAGATATTTTAGTTAAATTTTCAAGTAATTTGATAAAAATTTTATCTTAATGGTAGGAATACAATCTTCTTACAAACTCAACTGTTTTGTTAAAAATTGATATATTTTTGTTAAAAATTCATCTTTCCGGATTCGAAATTACCTTTCTTATTAAAGATTGATCTTTTTCTGCTTGAAAGTGGAATTATTATTTTTTAATATTCAACATTTTAACTTTAAAAATCAATTTTTTGTTGAAAATTCTTTTTTTTTGGGTTGAAAACTCATCTTTCTGGGTTTAAAATGTAATTTATCGTTAAAAATTCGAAGTTTTAGTTTGAAAATTCGTGCTTTTGAATAAAAAATTCATCTCTATTGGTAAAAAAAACTTTTTGTTGAAATTTAGACTTTTCGAGTTCAAAAAAACCAGTTCGTTTTTACCTGAGATTGATTAATTAAAAAAAAAAGAATTTTACACAAAAAAAGATTAGTTTTCTAACAACAATAAAATCATTAAATGTTTCGATGGACAAATTAGCTTTCTAAAAAAAGAACGAATTTTAAAACAATTTAATTCTACTAACAATTTTAATTTTTAAACAATTAGTTAAGTTTTTAAGCAAAACCCTGGATATTTCTCCCAGAAGATTAATAGTTAACTAAAAAAATCAAATTTCTGTCAAAATATATTTATTTATTCCAAATGGTTAAATTTTCAAATAAATAGTCGAATTTCTAACCAAAAAACATGAGATTTTAACAGAAAAGAAAACAGTTTAATTTTTATTTAATAATATGAATTTTAAAACAAAAATAGAATTGTTACATTTTCACTAAAGAGAATTAATTTATATCCAGAAAAAAACGAATTCTTAACAAAATAGTTATATTTTAAACAAAAAATATTTTCATCTAAAGTAATGAATCCTCATAAAAAAATTTTTTTCAAGACAAGATTTAAATTAAAAAGATAAATTTTCATTCAAAAAACTTGAATATTAAAAAAATTCGTTTTTAACAAAAGGGATACACATTGAACCAAAATGTTTCATTTGCAACCAAAAATATGATATTTTTACCAAGACGATTAACTTTTTACTAAGGAGATGAGTTTTCAACAAAATTCAAGAATTGTTAAGCAAATAGTAAAATTTTTAAACAGGAAGATTAATTTTTATCTAAAAGAATAATTCATTAAAAAAAGAATCTTTAACAACAGGTTTCGGCATTTGACCAACTAGTACTATTTTTAACCAAGAAGATTAATTTTTTATCAAAACAGAATATTTTCCAACAAAATACATGAATTTTCAACCAAAAAAATGAAATTTTCAACCAAAAGAGATCAATTTTCTTCCAAATAGATAAATTGTTGTCTAAAAAGGAGAATTTTTTAATAAAAATGAAATAATCAAATTTTCTGTTAAAAAATGAATTTCCAACAAAATTTAAACGAATATTAAAACAAATAGTTAATTTTGGAACCAAATATATAATAACCAAAAATACGACTATTACAAATAGGATTAATTTTCTATCAAAAAAACTAAAAGAGGTCAATTTTTAACCAAGTAGTTCAATATTTATCTGAGAAGGATAACATTCCTAACAAAAATGGAATAGTCTAAATTCAAGTTAAAAAACTTAATTCTTTACAAAAAATGCAATGAATTTTGAAAAAACGTAGTTAAATTTTAAAACAAATATATATTAACCAATAATGTGATTTTTGACAAAAAAAATTTTTTCTGCCAAAAAAGATGAATTTCTAATTATATTTTCAATTAAGTACAGTTACATTGTTATCCAAAGAGGATAAATTTTAAACAAAGAATACATTATTCTAACTTTCAGTTTAATAATTAATTTCCAACAGAAAATATAACAAATATTTCAAAAATTTGCTATATTTTCAACCACATATATAATAACCGAAAATATTATTTTTAACAAATAAGATTCTTTTTTACCAAAAAATATGAATTTCTAACATAATATACGAATTTTCAATGAAACAGTTGAATTTTTAACTAAAAAAAGATAAATTTTCTACCAAAAGTGGAATAGTCAAATTTTGAGTTAAACATCTAATCTTCAACAAAGAACGCATGTAATATTTGAAAATTGGTTATATTTCTAAACAAATATATAATAACCAAAGATATAATTTTCATTAAAAAAGATTATTTTCTAACAAAAAAGATTAATTTGTAACAAAATATACGAATTTTCAATCAAACAGTTGAATTTTCATCTAAAAAAAGATAAATTTTAACAAAAAATATAATAGTCCAATTTTCAGTTACAAAATTCATTTTCCATAGAAAATGTAACGAATATTTAAAAAAAGATGATTATATTTTTAAACAAATATATAATAACTAAAATATGATTTTTAACAAAGAAGATTCTTTCCTACAAAAAAGAAGAATTTCTAACAATATACATGAATTTGAACCAAAAATTTAAATTTTCAACCAAGTAGTTAAATTGTTATCTAAAAAAGATAAGTTTTTAACAAAAAATGGAATAGGCCAATTTTCAGTTAAACATCTAATTTTCAACAGAAAATTTGTGGAATATTTTAAAATTGGTTATATTTTAACCAAATATATAATAACCAAAAATATGATTTTCAACAAAGAAAATTCTTTTCTACCATAAAAGATAAATTTCTAACCAAATATACGAATTTTCAATCAAACAGTTGAATTTTTAACTAAAAAAAGATCAATTTTCAGTTTAAAAAATTGATTTTTAACAGAAAATGTAACGACTATTTTAATATATGATTTTCCACGAAGAAGATTCTTTTCTACCAAAAAAGAAGAATTTCTAACAATATACATAAATTTTTAATCAATCTTGAAATAGGCCAATTTTCAGTTAAACAATTAATTTACAACAGAAAATTCAACGAATATTTAAAAGATTGGTTATTATTTCAACAAAATGCATAATAACTAAAAATATGATTTCTAACAAAGAAGATTCTTTTCCACCAAGAAAAATGAATTTTTAACAAAAAGTGCAATAGTCCAATTTTCAATTAAACATCTAATTTTCAACAGAAAATGTAAGGAATATTTGAAAATTGGTTATATTTTCAACCAAAAATATTATTTTTAACAAAGAAGATTCTTTCCTACGAAAAAAGGGATTTTTCAATCAAACAGTTGATATTTCAACTAAAAAAAGATACATTTTCAACAAAAAGTGGACTACTTCAATTTTCAGTTACATAATTAATTTTCCATAGAAAATGTAACGAATATTTTAAAAAATTGGTTATATTTTCAACTAAATATATAATAAATAAAAATATGATTTCTAACAAAGAAGATTCTTTTCCACCAGAAAAGATACGTTTTCATCCAACTAGATAAATTGTTGCCTAAAAAGGAGAATTTTACAATAAAAAATGAAATAATCAAATTTTCAGTTAAAAAGTTAATTTCCAACCAAAATGTAACGCATATTAAAGCAAATAATAATAAATTTTAAACCAAATATATAATTAAAAAATGTAACTTTTACAAATAGGATTAATTTTATATAAAAAAGACGAATTTTCAACGAAATACATGAGTTTTTAACCAACTAGTTGAATTTTCAACTAAAAGAGATCAATTTTTAACCAAGTATTTGAATTTTTATCTAAAATGGATAACATTTTAACCAAAAATGGAATAGTCTAATTTTAAGTTAAAAAACTTAATTATTTACAAAAAATTCCACGAATATTAAAAAAATATCTGAATTTTAACCCAAATATATAATAACCAAAAATATGATTTTTTAAAAAGAACATGTTTTTCTACCAAAAAAGATGAATTTCTAACAAAATATATAAATTTTCATTCGAGCAGTTAAATTTTCAACTAAAAAAGGTAAATTTTCAACAAAAAAAACGTATGGTATATTTAAAAATTGGTTATATTTCTAAACAAATATATAATAACCAAAAATATGATTTTCAACAAAGAAGATTCTTTTCTACAAAAAAAGATAAATTTCTAACAAAATATACGAATTTTCAATGAAACAGTTGAATTTTTAACTAAAAAAAGATAAAGTTTATACAAAAAATAGAATAGTCCCATTTTTAGTTTTAAAAAATTAATTTTCAACAGAGAATTTAACTAATATTAAAAAAAATTTGTTATATTTTTAACCAAATATATAAGTAAAAATATTATCTTTAACAAAGAAGATTATTTCTATTAAAAAAGCAGCATTTGGAACAATAAACATGAATTTTCAATCAATTATTTGAATTTTCAATTAATTAGTTAAATTCATATCTAAAAAGGATAAGTTTTCAACAAAAAATGGAGTAGGCCAATTTTAAGATAACAATTAATTTTCAACAGAAAATTTAACGAATATAAAAAAAAATTGTTATTTTTTCAACAAAATATATGATAACTGTAAATATGATTTCTAACAAAGAAGATTCTTTTCTAGGAAAAAAAATTTCTAACAAATTATAAGAGTTCTAAGCCAACCAGTTAAATTTGCAACTAAAAAAAAAATAATTTTTTAACCAAATAGTTAAATTGTTATCTAAAAAGTATATACTTTCAGCAAAAAGTGGAATAGTCCAATATTCAGTTAAAAAATTAATTTTCAATCGAAAATGTAACGAATATTCAAAAAAATTGGTTATATTTTCAACCAAATATGTAACTAAAAATATGATTTCTAACAAAGAAGATCTTTTCTACCAAAAAATACGAATTTCTAACAAAATATATGAATTCTAAGCCAAATAATTAAATTTGCAACTATAAAAAAGATAATTTTTTAACCAAGTAGTTAAATTTTTATTTAAAAAATATAAATTTTCAACAGAAAATGTATTGCATATTAAAAAAAAATGTTTATGTTTTCAACCAAATACATAATAAGCAAAAATATGATTTTTAACAAAGAAGATTCTCATCTACCAAAAAAGAAGAATTTCTAACAAATTACATAAATTTTTAATCAAAAATTTAAATTTTCAAACAAGTAGTTAAATTGTCATCTAAAAAGGATAATTTTTAACAAACATTAAATAGGCCAATTTTCAGTTTCAACAGAAAATTTTACGAATATTTTAAAAAATTTGTTATATTTTCCACTAAATATATAACTAAAAATATGATTTCTAACAAAGAAGATCTTTTCTACCAAAAAATACGAATTTCTAACAAAATATATGAATTCTAAGCCAAATAATTAAATTTTCAACTATAAAAAAGATAATTTTTCAACCAAGTAATTAAATTTTTATTTAAAAAATATAAATTTTAAACAGAAAATGTAATGCATATTCAAAAAAATTGTTTTTGTTTTCAACCAAATAAATAATAAGCAAAAATATGATTTTTAACAAAGAAGATTCTCCCCTATCAAAAAAAAAAAGTATTTCTAACAATTTACATAAATTTTTAATCAAAAATTTAAATTTTCAAACAAGTAGTTAAATTGTTAATTGAAACATAAAATTTTACGAATATTAAAAAAAAATTTGTTATATTTCCAACCAAATATATAACTAAAAATATGTCCAATTTTCAGTAAAAAAAATTAATGTTTAACAGAAAATGTAAGGAATATTGGAAAAAATAGTTACTGGACAACTAACTATGATTTATAACAAAAAGCTTAATTTTCTAATAAAAAGACGAATTTGAACAACGTATATGAATTTTGAACCAAACAGATGCATTTTTAACTGAAAGAGATTAAATTTTTGACCAAGTAGTTGCATTTTTAAATAGAAAGGATCAATTTTTAAACAAAAATGAAAGTCAAATGTTAGTTAAAAACTTAATTTTAAACAAAAAATGTAACTAATATTCAAGCAAATAGTTAAATTTTTAACCAAAGGGATAATTTTCAAACCAAAAATATAAATCTGGATGTTTGATAAAAAAAAAGAACTTTCAACCAAAAACAGTTGAATTAATGCAATAATAATAATAAATGAATAAATAAAAATAAAATAAAATATAAATCAAAAAGTTTTTCATTAAAGAAACAGTTATTTTTTTCAATATTTCTTTAATGAAAAAAGTTTTTTGTCAGTTTAGTAAGATTACAACAGCGATATTTATCACTTAGCTGCGTTTGTCGCTAATGTCAATATTTAAAAAAAAATAACGTCACAATATAATGGTTGAAGAATAACTTGCACTTTGAAGAATACTTTAAAAATTATTGCAAAAAGAAAAAACAAAAAATTTAATCAAAATTAAATTTAAATACATGTGCGTAACTGAAGAAAGAATTTCATAAGAACTTTTTTCATTGCAACGTTCTTCTATATAAAATAAATATTGTCGAAAAAAAAACAAATTTCTCGACTAAATTGATATTGCTTTCTCATACATTGTACTTCGCTAAAAGAAAACAATGTTTTAGGATTACTGCAAGATTTATCAATAGTTTTTAATGAAATTAAATCAAATTTAAAATTAAAATTAAGTAATTAGATAATTTCACATATAAGATATCAATCAAAGAATAATGCTTCCAAATGTAAAACTGCATACCTACAAGATATCATGTACTTTTCACAAATTTAATAAATCTCACTGATGAGGGTCACCATTGCGTGCCAAAACGTTGAAAACAACTTAATTAGTTTCAATTCATCTGACCCTAAAGCCATCAACTGACATCAACAATTTC
>JAAAKG020136179.1:0-13284 GCA_010014905.2 Druon quercuslanigerum
CCTACCGCACTCTATGGAATGGAAGAAAATACGTTATGAAAAAAAATACTAATAGAAAGTTAGATAGATAATCAGTCAAATTATGCGCCATCTACCTGAAGAAAAGGGTTTTTTTCGTCAAGTGAGACGTTAGCTAAGTTGTTTGTTAAAAACTCCCCTCTCATAATTTCCCACCCCTGCTTCTTCTACATTCCCCTGCTTCTTCTACATTCCCCTGCTTTCCCTCCACTCACTTCTCTTTTCGGCAGGCCTTCCCCAACATTTTTCTCCTTAACTTCCCCCTTTCCTTGCTCCCCTAACTAACAGTATCCTTCCCCTGCTATCACCTCCGCTACTAACCTTCGATGATAATTCGTTCTACTACTTCTCCTCACTTACACTCACTTCTTCTACTGCCCATTTCTTCAGAACTCCTCACTTTCCTTAGTTCACCTCCCCTTATTTTTGCCACACTTCCCACACTCTCTGAAATCCCCCCTCCCAGGTCTATTTGTTGACGCTAACCCCTCCTTCCATTTTACCTCACTTCCACTACTGCCCTTCAATCATTTTCCTCTTAATTTCCCGACTTTTTCTTTATTATTTCTTCTTCCTTCCTTTATTTACCCTCCCTTGGAAAAAGTTTGACTGGTGGACAAACAGACGGGCAGACGGACACCCGACTATAACTAAAAGGGTCTTCTTGAAGGGATAGGATGTTCTAAAAAACAAATACAGCATATATAATAAGAATACAGCAAGAAACGTTTGCTAACTTACGAAATCAACAGTTTAAAAGGAAAGACGTTCGTTTTTCTAATAGACTCGTATACAAAAGGGGTGCACAAATTGAAATCGCGATTATATCCAGTGAGACACAGTTTCACTTCGCTGAGAAACCGTGAAGCTGTCACTTTTTTAGAGAGATGCATGTAGGGTTGGGGACTAAATGGAGCACGCCTAATGCGAAAAAGAAGGAAAGAGCGCGCGCACGGAGACAGTTGGCTGCATCACCGCGACATGTCGAGGTTAGACTAGACGTGACTGCAATAACTGCATCTCAACACCATCCGATGCCGTCTTTTCTTTCTTCGTCAACTCGCTTTTGTGTCCTTTTTGCCATTCCGATTCAACCATCGACAATAGCAATCCTTGTATCCTATTTCATTTTTCCTTTTTCCTCTTTTCAAGCCGCCTCAGGCGCACGAGTCTCTTGCTCACTATTTTTCAATTATTTTCTCAGAGAAAGCATTATATGTGCAACTCAATCGATCAGCCCAGGTGAGAAAATGCAGTACATCTAGATTACGCTTATGCGGTGCACCTTAAATGGGAAGATTCACATACTTTGTGACGCTATTTTCAGTGATTTTTGACTTACCCCTCTTTCTTGTGACAATTTGCGACATTTTAGTGAACCTATAGTCAAAATAACACTTAAAGTTGGCCCCTTCCTGTTTTTAAATATAAAATATAAAATATAAATATAAAACTAATACTTTCAAATAAATGGTCCAGGCATTTTTTGGAATTTATGATGGGGATTTGTACTTAGCATCTAGCACTAAACCAGTTGCTTTTTCTTTGTATGGGCTTTAGGATCTGATAATTAAAAAATGCATGTTTTCATCATTGATTTATTTTAAAAAAAATATATGTTACTAAAAATAGAATTTAAGTTTTGCTTAGAAATAAATCATTGAAGAGAACTCCTATATGAGTCTAAACGTCCGTTTTGTTTCACGCCGAGTGAAAATATTTTTTACACAAATGAAATTATTTGTCTGCAAGTCTACGAGAATTCTGTCGCAAGAATATAATGTTTGCTGCAAAAATATTCGTTTTAAGGAAATGGAAATCCCCTTAACCGTAGGTTTAGGATCCAACACATTATAATTCTTGTGCAGAAACGATCTTTTTAAGTTTACTAACAATTCTACTAACAAGTTGGTTGTGAAGAAAAAGTATTTTCTTCCTTAAAAAATCTACTTTTTGGCAAAGGATACACTATTCTTGTTGTTGAAATGTTTCTTCTTTTAATTAATTTATATGTTTGTACATTTGTTTTGAAATATAAACTACTAGATGCTGCATTGAGAATTATTTTTTGTAATTGAAAAATTCAGTACATGATTTCAAAGTCAAATTCTTTGCACGAAATTCATTTTTTTGTTCAAGATAGATAATCATAATTTGAAAATCAACTCTTTGATCGTAAATGAACATTTTTATTGTATCCTAGGGTTAAAAAATAGACCGTTTTGTAGATTTTAAAATTTAACTATTGCGCTGCGAATTTTTTTGTTTGTTTAAAATTAAATGTTTGGTCTGAAGATTTAGCTGCTTCATTTTTGGTCGAGCCTGTTTTATAAATGAAACAGGTAAGTCGAATATTCAACCAATCAACAGAAAATTCATGCATTTTATGGAAACTTGCTCTATTTGGATGGACAATTAATCTTGATTGTTGTTAATTCGTCATTTTGATTTCAGATTTGAATATTATGTTAAAAATTATTATTATTTGAATTTAATTTACAAGATTTTAACAGATTTGAAGAATTTGCATCTGATTTTAGAAAATTTTAAAGTTTTACAAATTTCTAAAAAAAATTTAGAGATATTGCGAATTTGAGGATTATTTACGGGATTTTAAAGCATTTCCAGGAATATGAGGGGATTTTATTAGAGCTCTGTGGTGTTATCGGAGCTCCAAGGTTTTTAAAGATTTAAGAAATATGAATTGATTTGAAAAATTTTAGGGTATTTTACAAGATTCTAAGAAATATCAAAAGATTTGAGAATAATTAAGAAATAGATTCCAAAAATTTTGAAGCAATTTCAAGATATAGTTTCAGAGTATTGTATTCGGCCTCTAAAGCATTCAAAGATTTAAGAATTTTTTTAAGGAATGTAAGAAATTTCTTGAAATTCTTTCAAAAATTTTCAAATAATACATATTTTTTTAAGATTGCAATAATTTTATAATACTTCTAAGTATTACTCAGAACTATCGAAAACCTCAAGAAATTAAAAATGTCTTGACGAATTTAAAATGATTTCGTAAGATTTTAAATTATTTAAAAGATTTCGAATGTCTCAAGAAATTTCTGAGCAAGGGATTTATTTATAAAATAGCAAGGGACTTTATAGGATTATAAAATGTCGTAACAAATTAAAAGGTCCCTTTAGATAAAAAGAAACTTTTATATATTTCAAGGCAATTAAACAAATTTGTAAGGATTTTTGGAGATTTCAAAGAATTTAAACCGAGTTCAAGGGTTTGAAATCAGTTTCAGGGGATTTCAATCCATGTCAAATATTTTAAGGTTTTGAAAACTTTTTGGATATTGTAAGAATTCCAAGCGACTTAATCACACTTCAATTAATTTTTGTGGTCATTCTAGGCATTTTGCAAAATTCCTATTATAGCATAAATCTTTAAAGAAGTTTAGGCTATTTTAAAAAGTCTAGAGTCTATTTAATTTAAAGGAATTTAACAAGATTCCGAAACTTATTAGTTGTTTTAAACAATTTCGTAGGATTTCAGAGAATTTTCAAAGGTATCCAGGATATCAATGATATTTAACGAATTTCAAGGGGACTTTCAGAGATTTTTAAGAATTCGTACGGATTCCAGATCCAGATACTTCAAATTATTTTATTATATTTCAGCGATTTACAGGGTTGCAAAATAAATAATCAATTCTCAAGGTAGTGTGACAGACTTCAAGTTAGTTTGAAGATTTCAAGTGATATAAAAAGATTGGTTCATTCTCCAGGAACGCTTTAAGAATATTTACAGATTTTAGGGTATTTTTTAAAACTTAAAAGAATTTCGTAAGATTTTATGGTAGATTTATATTGCACACTAGATTCTTTATAATTTTCAAACCTATACATTAAGTACTAATAATACTATCTTTAATTAATCAAATAAGTATCATTGCTTTTGTAATAGACATTTAATTCGATAATTTGGATTAAAAAATGCTCAACTGTTTGGCAATGACGAATTTTTATTAAATGATGTTTTATGTTTGTTCTAGGTGGGCAAGGCGCCTTGATTTTTCTCCGTTAAGTGTCAATAAACGGCCTCAAAATTCAGCTGGACATAATGCCGTGGTTTATTCTTTTCCTTCTTTTGTTAGCTGTGATGGAGGCCTTCCCTCGGGAGGCCACCTGTTCCCGCCTGCCGGACATCTATTGGAACTCCACCAATCCAATGTGAGTCTCAACTTGTCTTATATATTTATTGTTGACACTTTTTACGTGCTTTCAAGGAAAGAACCACGTCATCAGTCAAGAAGGTGACAAAAACTGTATTGTAGACCAGAACGAAACCGACGGGTTAACATGCATTGCTCTATGAAAAATGATTAAAAATGGAATTGACCAATTTTCCCATTATTTCGAGTCCCACGTTATTGTTTATCACATTTTAATTAGTTATTAATTATTATAATAAAACAATGATTTGATAATTTTATTCATTTATAATAAGCTGAATTCGTGGGTCTTGTCACAACGACGGTTTTTATGATGCAAAAATTTGAAAGGTGGATTCTTGGATACTTTTGGCATTAAAAAAGTTACCTTTAAACTAATGAAGCATGAAGTAAAAGCTCTTCTTATTAAAAATAGTGATCCAGTTTGATCTTTTTGTTATTGATAAAATGTATAGTTAGAGTTACCGTCCAAGCATTTATTATCTATTTTCTTAGGCATTCTTGTCTCGATGGTAAAGCACCAACTATTATATAATTTAATTACATTTTTAACTTAAATGGTGTTTTTTTCCTAATTAATTGATGGAATCATAGTCAAAATTTATATGATGCAATTATTTCAAGTAATGCTGTAAACCTTAAGTTTCTTCCATGGTTTATTTTTCTTAAAACTGTTTTCTGTATAATTTTTCTTTTACAAAGTAAAATTTCAAGATGGGAGTTAATAGCACCCTTTCTCTAATGAAACAACTATTTTATGCAAATAAGAATTACCATTAATAAGTAATAGAAATTTTATTTGCATAGTCGCTGTAGCCCCAGTAGCTGGTCCTGTCCCAGTCTACCCTACAAAAATTGGTTAGGGAATTTGTCCGGTCCCGTAAGGGAGCGTCCATGAATTACGTAAGGCTTTTTCAGAGGGGATTCGCGTCCAGGAAATGTTACGCTTTCTTATTTAGGAGGAGGGGGATCAAAATCATTCCTGATGTAAGTTTTGTCATTCTAAAAATTTAAAAAAATATGCTAATTAAAACTTGCTTTTTGGCTTTAAAATTACATTCGTACTATTATAAATTAGAGAACTAAAATCTCTAAAACTTGTTTAAAATATTAGAAATTTCGTAACATATTTTAAAATTCTACAAAGGTTCTTGAAATACTTGAAATCCCTTTAGAATCGAATGAAAACTTTAAAATATTTGGGAATCTTGCCAAACATATTTTACACAACATAGAAGTAGTATATATTCAAATATTTGCAATAATTACTATAATTATGCGAAAAACTGTTAATCTCGCTACTAATCTCTTACCAAATTTCGAAATTTCCATTAAAAATTAACTCGCGTAATTTCCTTTCTCTAAAGAAAATTTTATTAATAATTAAATCGAAGAATCGTAAAAATATTATATTTAAGAATAATTAGCCAAAGTAAATAATATTTCCATGAACCCATTATGATAAAAATTAATTAATTTATTAACTCTATGAATTAACAAAATCTCTATTTCAAATCACTGTAATTTTAAATATCACTTGACTTTAATTTTCAATATTTTGAACAATAGGATATCCGGTAAAAGGCGAAACTAGATAAGGAAGACGATTAATTTTTTAAATAATTAGATGTTTTTCTTTATCGTATATATATTTTAAATAATTTCAATTATAGAGAGTATCTTTATGGTATTAATTTACAGAAAAAGGATTTTAAATCCTTTCGTTTACGCAATAATATTTTTCGAAATTCTATTAAAATCCCTTATATCATTTCAAATTTGTGAAAATACTTTGGTGTCAAATGAAATCCTTTAAAACTTTGTGAAATCTTTAGAATTAATTTCACATTTCTTAAAATGCTTCGAAACCCAATAAAATATTTTAAAAACGTTGAAAATTCTTTGAAGAATCTTAAAATTTTCCAAATCTCAAAAGAAGCCATTATAATCCTTGAAAGTTATGTAAATCCTTTAAAATATATAAAAATCAGTTAAAATTCATAACATTTGTTCAAATGTCATGAAAATTCTTCAAAATGCATTAAGAACCTTTGAAATCTTACGAAATCTTCTGATATCCGTGGATATACTTTGAAATCATGTGAAACTTTTAAGATCCGTGAGAGTATTTGCGATTCTTCTGTAATCCCTGACAATATATTAGAAACAATTAAATGTCTTTTAAAATCTATTTATATTTATCAAAATCTATGAAAATCCTTCTTTATATTTGAAAGTCTGTAAAATTCTCTTGAATCCTTTCAAATGATCGAAAAAACTTTAAGTCTTTTATAATCCGCTAAAATTCTTTAAAATCCTTTCAATTCTTATATAACTTTTATAATCTCTTGACATTTTTTGAAATTCATTAAGATAAAATAACACTTTGTTTTCTTTTAAAATACCTTGATACCAGTCGAAATACTTTAAAATCGTTGGAAATCTTTTAAATGTTTTCAAGTTTCTTGAAACCTCGTTTATATTTAAAATAATTGATGTATTGTTGATATATCGAGTAAAAAATATATCCTACGTAATAAGCGGGGAAGTGGCTAGAGAAATCGTACGAATCCTCACAATAGGTGGAAAGGGTTTAAAATTTCAAAAATGATCCTTAAATAATTAATAGACCTTCCCAAAGTCCAAAGTTAAAGTAAGCACATTATTAAAATTTAAACGAAAACCATAAGTCCCTCTATAAATTATCTCGAAGAAAATTAAAGGTCTTGTATATTGAAGGCAAAATCATCTTTAAACGAAGACCATTATAAAAAAATTGTCCATTATTTTCATGTCGAGAGAGATTTCCCGAGGAAATTTTCCCAAGTCCTCAACACAGTCTAAGCTCCTCGACTCCTTGTGATCACGAAGGAGCTGAGGACTCCTCCGGAAACCTAGTCGTCCCCTTTTCCTGTAGTTTCGTTCAAGGAAATTGACTCTCGACGACTAGGAGATCGTACCTGTGTATACGGGGCAAACTATAAAGGAACTTCAAACGACTATACTCCATGTCCATGGTGTATCTCTAACGGACTTCTAGTCAAGCAGTCTTGAGAAAGTTGTTAAGATTATGTTCCTAAGTTTTCCAAACAAACCGGGGTACAGAAATGAGGTCGCTCAAAAAATAGAACACAATTTTAATAAACATATCAATGGACAGATTTCGATAAAACTTGGGCAAATACCTGATAGTAACATCGGAAGCTTCTTATTAACATTGAGTAAAGCATAAGAACCTGGTTTTCGAAAAATAATTGCGAAATGTGGCATTATACGGCAGGGTGTCTGCTAACCAAGAAAACTAAGAAAACCGGGAAATAGCTGGAAATTATGCAAACACGGGAATTTCTTCGGAAATATGTAATTTAAAGCGGGAACTAGTCTGATATCATGTGGAAAAGTCCAGGTTAGGGTGTGGCAATAAATCGACCTTTAAATATATTATTTTATGATAAAACGTATTTCAGACTTTTCCCAACAAAAATTTATCTTAGGAATTACAAGCTATCGAAGCTAACCATTCAGTCGCTAAAAATAGCTAATATTTTCTAAAATCTCTATTTTTATACTAATTACATATATTTGGATATATACTTTTGTTTAGAATAGGTATATCCTTGTTCTATTGGGTGATCCAAAGAAAAAGATTGTTTTGAAATTACACAATCGCGGTTATTTTCTTTAAAAAATTAAAAATAAGTGGATTTTTGAGAATATGTACTGCATTTTTCGTCACACCTTTTTTTAGGTAAACCATTTTTCCAGTAAAAAAATGGTTTTGTTAAAAAATTAAAATGTTCAATATTTGCATACACTGCTAAGGTGATGGGTAAATTTCAAGAGTATAAAGTTTCCATGGAATACATTAATTTTTTTATCAGCAAATAAAAAATGGAGTCTTGAATCAAAATTACTTAGTGGTGAGAAAGAAATAGACAATTATAACTTTATTGAAAATATTCGTAAATATTTTACTTGGCGGAACGCAACCTTTTAAAAAGTGCTTAAAAACTTTTTAGCGTACATTTTAATTATTAAACCGTATTGAACATATAATAAACATCTAGAATGCGAAAATGCTTTTCTATGCTTTAAAGAACTTTGTACTCTTCAGATTTACCCTTAATCTTAGCAGTTTATGAAAAAATGAAAAATCTTGATTTATTTTCAAACCAAATTTTCACGATAAAAAATTGTTTAGCTAAATAAAATAATTTATGGAAAATTTCGACTCTTTGAGGATATCAATTGTAATATTTTCAGTAAAATTGTAACCGTTTTGTATCTTTTCACAAATTTTGTATTTTCTTCAGATCATTAAACAGAATAATTATTCTCTCATCATTCACGAAAAGAAATATTTATGTATATGCAATCAGTAAAATATACAGAATTTAAAGTATATTGTTAAAATTTCGTATTTCTTGTTAGAAAATAAATGTTCTTGGTTGCAAAATCATATTGTTGATAAAGAATTCAATTACTTAGCTTACGATGATTTTTCTTTTTTTTTAATTAATATTTCCGGACCGAAAATGTAACTGTTTGTTTAAAAACTCAACTATTTTGTTCATGTCTAGTCTTTTAACCGGCTGTAATTTCAAAGCGATTTAATAATTATTGATGAATAAATATAAAATTCTAAAACCCTTTTCCTGTCCTTTCGCAAATCCTTTACTAAATATGCACCTTATAGAAACGATTTGTTGAAGCCGAAGGAAGATAAGGAAAGTTTTATTCGTTGTAAAACTGATGATGGACTTCCTTCGTATTACGTTCTGTTCGGCACTTCTGCCCGGCAAATAGATCTTGCGAATTATCCTAATAGTTCTGAGAAACAAGAGCCTGGTACAGAAAATTCTCTAAATGCGTTAATAATAGAAAAATAATTTATTACCGGATATCAATAATTTGAGAGCATTCTATAGGGACTTCCAGAAGTAGAAAGAGTCGTACATGGTCAGACATACACAAGTTGCGCATGTCCATCTCAGCGATGGAGTGTAGCATAGATTCTCTCAATCACCATTTTTATTCATTTATGACAGAATTGTCCCAGTTGGATCTAATTAAACCATTTTATTTATTTTTCAGTTATTTACAGACTTCGAACTCTTTTTCCTATTCCTATCTCTTTCGTTTCATTGTCACAAATCCTCTTTTTCTCCCAGTGTTCAAGAACATTTTTCTGTCGTTTTTTCGCTCAAATTCGCAATGAATGAATAGAACCAGTTTTTATGGAAAAGCAGTCCTTTGAATTGAAAATTCGCCTTTTTAGTAGGTAAGTTACCTTTATGCTTGGAAATTTAACTATTGTGGTAGAAAACTTTACTTTTTGGTTAAAATTCAACTATTTTAGTAAAAAACTCTACTGTTTGGCTTGTAATTAAATATTTCGTTGAAAATGTTGTTGAAAATTCAAAATCTTTTAAACAGTTCGTTATTTTGAGTTAAATACTCAATTATTTTATATGAAGATTCAACTATTTTTGTAGAAAACTCAATTGTTTGTAAAAAAATTCGCCTTTTGGCTCAGTACTTTAGCAAGAAGTTAACATCTTATTTTAAAAATTAAATTTGATTGTGAATTTTTTTTTGGTTGTACATTAAAGTTTTTTAGTCGAAGTTTCAATTTTCGGCTATAAATTTTAAAATTTAGGATTAAATTCTAAAATTATTGGCCGAAAAATAAACTATTCTGATGAAAGTGTCTTTTTTGTTGTACTATTTTGAAAATCTTGACGATGAATGCTTATTTTCAGTACAAGAATAATTTTTTCTTTTCAAAACTTCTTCTGCAGTGAGTAGTTAAAAACAAATGATTTTTCTTGTTTACCAAATTTTGAAAAATTTTATCTCAAGATCTTCGAGTATCACACTGAAATAAAAAATACGTTTCGATTATTTTTAACACAAAACGCGAAGAAAAAATGTTTTGTAAAAATAAACTGTGATTGTAAATCTCCCATGTAATGTTTCATATAATTTTTTAGAGTTTTATTTTAGGGTTTAGAATTCAATTGCTTTGTTGAAAATTTAAAAGTTTGCTAAAAAAACTAATTTTTTCTAAAATTAATGCTTTGTAGTGAACAGTTTAACTGCTTATTTTCAAGTAAATTTTCTTTATTGAAATTCATCTTTTTAGATTAAAAATGCAACTGTTTTTAAGGAAATTCGTTTTTTTTTTACTTGAGAATTCAAAAATTTGGCACAGCATTCATCTATGTGAATACAAAATAAGTTTTTTTTTGCAAATTTATATTTTCGGATCTAAAATATAATTGTTCTGAAGAAACTTCCTTTTTTAGTTATCTGAAAATTGATCCCTTTTGATAGATGATTCATCTATAATATTAAAACTTCCTTTGTTTCTTGAATTTAATTGTTTTTCATTAAAAATTCCCATTATTTGGTTGTATTATCAACTATTACATGTTTTGTTAAAAATTCATCTTTTTGATTAAAATTTCAGCTATTTTCTTGAAAACGAAGTAAATTCCAACGATTAAATCTTATAAATTGTAAGCTCTCTAAATTGAATTATTTATGTTCCCAGAATTTATTTTATTTAACAAAGTTTAGTCCTTTTAGTGAACAATCACCCTGTTTATCCTTTTTTATAAAATTAAATTATTTGTTAAAAAATTGACGTGATTGTCCGAATTTCCACTCTTCTAAAGTCGTTTTAAATATCGACACAAGAGGCTGAAAGCCATAGAGTGAATAAAACGATGTGAATTTATATTGCGCTTTGAGAGAAGGAAAAAAAGGATATCGGGCGTTTGCTTAATCGCATAGAATTGCATATCCGCACCGTTATTGTTCTCTCATTTCATATACTGCTTTGCTTACCTTTTCTTCCTCTTTCTCTCTCAATTAATGTCTGCCGTCGCGACTGATAATAATTTATTTAAGCCCCCTACTTTGTGGCCATTCTGATCGTTGAAATTCAAAGAGCTTTACGGTAACTCGTCCGCAACAAAGAATTAATCCACTGATGGTTGTTTTAATTTGCCACTGGACCAATCGATTCCATGCCAGTTATAGTGTGCGTAAATCAGAACCCAGCATATCGAAGCAATTCAGTTATGTTTTGTTCAATTACTCTTTTAACGGAGATTTTACTTTGAATCGGCGATGTAAAATAATTGAACTATTATATTTTAATAGATCACAAAAAATTATTTTCCAGACTGATAGGTTTACATGAAATGTAGTTTTATGAAAAATTGTATTATCAAGTAGGACAGAAAATTGAATGAACAGAGTACTAACATCAGCTATAGCTCTGAAAATTAGTTTTTTTCATTATTAAAGTACATCTTTAGCACCAAGAGAAAGTTGTATTAGAAAACCTTGAATTTTCAATAAAATACATGAATTCTTCAAACGCAGTCTTTGCTTCTAAAAAAGATTCATTTTTAACAAAATAGTTCTCAGATAAATAAATTTATTTATAATAAAAAAAAAACGATTTTTTCTGCAGAACAGTTAAATTTGTAACCAAAGAGATGTAGTTTTAACTAAAAAACTAGGAATAAGAATTTTTAATGAAACAATTTAACTATAAACCAGACAGATAAATTCTTAACTAAGAAGTGAATTTTAAATTAAAAAATTTAGTTTCTTAACAAAATAGTGTCATGCTAAATTGAAAAGAAATTATGAATCAACAAAATAGTTGCAGTTATAAAGAAAAAAGATTATACTTTTACCAAAAGAGATTAATTTGTAATCCAAAAAGACCGAGAAGATAACGAATCTTTATTAAAGGTGTTTAAATAAAATTTTATTCCATTAAAGAAAAAAAAATGTATTTCATTAACAATTCAAAAAGGAGGATAAACTAGAGTGGTTGAATGTTTATTTAAGAAAAATAATTTTCTACTAAAAAAAGCATATTTTGAACAAGAAAGTTAATTTTACAACAAAAAAGGCGATTTTTCAACTAAACTGATGAATATTTAACCGAAAAAATGAATTTCGAACAAGATTTTAACTTTCAACCATATTAATCGTATCTTCAATCAAGATAGAAAGACTAATGTATTCCATTAACCCATTAATGACCTAAGCTATCAATTTTATAACATGAGTGTGACCGCCAAATTTACGAGTATAACAAAACAATAAATAGATCAAAAGTACTGTTCCTTACGTTTTTTGGGTGACCTAAATTCGAATCCATGGTCAAAATTCAAATATTATGACTTCAAAATTAAATATGGCGGTTTTTGCATACAATAATAGTGAAAAATGTTTGATTTTTTATTTTTATAATTTTTTTTCAGACATACAACGCGTTAATATGTTTAAATTTCTTCAACCATCGGTGCACAAAATTCTTAAACTTTAACAGACAATTTTTATATATGTGCTTTTTTTCCAAAATGGCGGACAAAATACAAAAATGTCCCAAAAACTGTTTGCTCCATCATCGTTATTTTTCCCGAAAACTTCAAAGTGTAAAAAAAAGTTTCATAGATTAAGGATGTCTTGAAGTTAACCATAGGACACTATGCAATTTTTTCAGATTTTTTAGACAATTTTTTTGACTTTTTAAGAAATCAAAAACCTGTAGTTCTTGGGAAATAATTTATACAACTTAATGCGAATTTTTACCTAAAAATTTTTTCAGATTTTTTAGAAAAAATTTTTGATTTTAAAAAAATCAAAAATTTGAAATTTGCAAAAAAAATTTTCAAAAAAGCTGAAAAAATTCAAGAATATTCTCTGACTAATTATAAGACATTTTTATTCTTGGAAAATTTGTGCCAGAGCCTATAGTTTTTGGGAAATAATTGATAAAACTTAATGCTAATTTTTACCTTAAATTTTTTTTTAGATTTTTTAAAACAAATTTTTGATTTTTCAAACAATTTGAAATTTGCAAAAAAACTTTCAAAAAATCTTAAAAAATTCAAGAATATTCTTTGACTAATTGTAAGACATTTTTATTCTCGGAAAATTTGTGCTAGGGCTTATAGTTTTTGGGAAATAATTGAGGGGTTACGTGCAATAACCGGTTATAGAATTCTGGCGCTCCGTTTGGTTGACCCCTGGAAGCTTGTAAAAA
>JAAAKG020136180.1:5563-35985 GCA_010014905.2 Druon quercuslanigerum
GGGGAGTTTTAGATCAATTATGAGTGGGGGAAGTAGAGGAAGAAGAATTAATGAAGGGACGCTGAAAGAAAGGAAGGACAGAGATGCGTGAAGCGTTTGGATGGAAAGTAGGAAAGGAGAGGGTAAAATAAAAGGGTAGGGGGCAGGGGAGGAAAATTAATTTTTAAAAATTTCAAACAAAGAAAAATTTGAAGAATGCGATTGTCTTTTTTCTGGTTGCATTCTGGTATATTTTTTCAGCGAAACCGAATTACAGATTCGCCTGCTGAGCGCAACTTACGAGCCTCTTTTGGAAAATTTGCCACTGGTGATAAAGGAATGCGCTGAGAGTGAAGAATGCATGGACATCATCAATGACCCAGAGCACATTCTTGATGGAGTTCGTCTAGTTTGGTCATTGTTAAAACATCCCAGCGATGTCATCAAGAGAAACGCTTGCTATGCCCTGGTTCCTTGTATAAAATTCGCCAAGGATTCACCAGAGATGGTCCGAGCTTTTGTAGGGGGATTGGAACTCACAGTTAGTCTTCTCGAAAGTGACAATTTTCAAGTTCTCAGTGCTGTTTGTGCGACGATTGCTGAAATTGCCACCGATCCAGAAAATCTTGGAATTTTGACTGACCATGGTGTTGTCAAAAAACTTGCAGACCTCGTCAACACTGTAATTTATATCGATTTATTATTTTAAATATTAAATAGTCTTGATTATCGGTTTATTATTGTTTGAGAAATGAGAAAAAAATCGGCCTCTGTCAGGATTTGAACCACGATCGCGACTATACATCCCGTTTTGTCCCAGATCATTTCTTGTTTCTGCTATATCAAATTGTAACGTGGGTGTGCATCTCTTTACCTTGTAAAACTTCTTTTAAATGAATATTCTAGTCAAAATTGTTACTTTATTTTACATTTTTTAGATTATTTTCTATTCTACCCTCTGTCTTTAAATCAGTTAAACTAAACTGATTGAAAAAGGTTTAGGTAATTTTATTCATTTTTAATTTTGAATGTAATTGAGAACAGGGCCTTTAAGCCCTATCGAAAATATAATTCAAAAAACTAATCATATCTTAAAAGATCCTAATGATAAATTCACATTCTCGTATCCTGACTTATAGTTTATTATAAATGCATAATTGTTTAGTAAAAATTGTAATGTTTTTAAACTGATTGAATTAGGGTTAAGCAATTTTATTCATTTACAAATTGGAATGTAACTGAGAAGAGGGCTTTGAAGCCCTATCTGAAATATAATTAAAAAGCTAATTATATCTTAGGCAGAGATGTCTTAGGAAATCCTGATAGATAAGTAGACATTCTCGAATCCTAACTTATGGTTTATTATAAATCCATAATTGTTTATTAAAAATTGAATTGTTATCAAATTTGTTTATAACAATAAGAAATATTTTTGTTTTGTTTTTAATATTTGTGTTTCCCCTTCAATCGAATGGAAAACGAAAATCACTTTTTAAAAATCCCAAAACAAGAACTAGTAATTTCGTCTGACAAAACAGTCGTTTTTAACAGAGGAATCAATCAATATTTCTTATTAAATCAGTCACTTGAAATTAATTATCATCAGTCTATAGCATATCTTAATTGGAAAATCATTATACTTGACTGGAAAAACAGTCCTTCAGTCTTCAAAATCAGTCTTTGACTGAAAAATCAGTAATTTCGACTTACGGAACAGTAATTTCGACTTACGGAACAGTAATTTAAACAGATTAATCAGTCAATATTGCTTCATTTACATTCTTTTGCATTCCAAATAAATTAGTTAATCAGTGAAAGTAACAATTTGGATAATTCAAAAATATTATTTAAACTTATGAAGGTTACTGATTAGATCATTTAATCATCTCTGATGATTAAATCATCAGAGAAAATTACAGATTAAATAATTGAAAATGTCTGATTACATCGCTGAGTCAAATTTACTAATTCAAACAATTACTTTTGACTGATTCGTCAGTCATTAAATTCGCATGATCTGAATCAGTCGAAATTGAATTAAAATCAGTCTTTTTTAATGATTCGAAAGCAGAGTATATTTTCTCTTTATTAATGTTATTATCAAAAAACGACGAATTTTTATTTTTTATTTTTATCGAGCCTCTGTAGCTCAGGAGGTTAGGCGCTCGTGCTTCACGTTAGAGGTCCGGGTTCGATCCCTGAGCCGGGTACCTCTTATATTTATATTTTTATTAAATTTTTATTGTTATTTATGGATTTTGGCGTTCTTATTAGTTATTATTATTGATATTTTTATAGGAGGACGAGAATCTACGTGCAAATTTAACTTTGGCAATTGCATTCTGTTGTGAATGGGGACAGAACAATCACGAATTTGGAAGACTAAATGCTGTAGCACCTCTGGTTAATTATTTATCGAGCACAAACAAAAATGTTTTGAAGGGAGTTTGCATCGCTTTTTATCACTTAAGCAAGGAACCTTTAAATTGTATCACCATGCACACTTGTGGAGTTGTTAAGGTACTTTTATTGCTTTTTTAAATAATTTTTTATCTTTAAAAAAATAAGTTAAATATTTAAACACTTGTTGAAAAAGAATAAACATTAAATAAATGTTACAATTATTCTGTTGTGTATATTTTTTTTTTTATTATCGATATCGATATTTTTAATTGAAAATTGATCTTTTATAGTTAAAATTCAAATATTTTGTTAAAAATTTGTCTTTTTGATTTAATTAAACTGTTCATAATTAAAAATTATGAATATTCAAGATCAAGATTTATTTCTTTCACTGAAAATTGACCTATTTTTTAAAAATATCTTTCCCTTGTGGTAAATTAATTTTTTCCCCCGAAAAATAAAAATATCCCATTTAATTTAAAACTTGATTTATTTAGTTGAAAATTCAACAATTTGTTTGAACATTTAATTTTTTTTTGGTTAAAAAAATAATCCTCTTAGTTGAAAATCGCTCTTTTTCGGTTCAAAATAAATTTTTGCAACTAAAAATTTAACTATTCTATTTTTGGTTGAATTTTTTAGAAATTGGTATTATTTAGTTTAATAATTAATTTTTTGATTTCAAGTTTAACCATTTAGTTAAAAATTCCTCTTTTTTATTAACGATTCAAGTATTTTGTTGCAACTTCTTTTATGTATAAAATTAATTTTTGTAACTGACAATTTTACTATTTCATTTTCCGTTGACAATTGATATTTTAAATTAATAATTTATCTTTCTGGTTGAAACTTGAAGTATCTTGCGAAAATTCTTTTTATTTGATAGAAAATTATTCTTTTTTTTTTAATATTCACCTTTTTGTTGAAAAGTCATCTAGTTGAGTAAAAAATTATTTTTTTAAACTGAAAATTTAACTATTCAATTTTTAGTTATAATTCATGTTTTTCATTGAAAATAAATATTTTTTTGTTAAAAATTAATCTTTTTGGTGCGAAAATAGTTTTTTTACTTAGAATTTTTAATTTAAAATTAATTTTTTTGATTGAAAGTCCAACTATTTTCGATTAAAAATTCCTCTTTTTTTGTTGACAATTCAAGTATTATGCTGAATTTTTTTTTGGAAAAAAATAATTTTTTCTACTGAAAGTTTTTTTTTCCGTTTTTGGCTAAAATTTGATATTTTTAATTGTGAATTTATCATTATTAGTTAAAAATTTGTTTGTTTTTTTGGAAATTCTTTTTAATTTTATAGTAAATTAATCTTTATGGTTAAATATTTGTCTTTTTGGTTGAAAAATCGTTTGTTTTAGGTTGAAAAATAATTTTTTAACTGAAAATTTAAATATTTGATTTATTGATAAAAATAGATATTTTAAATTGAATATTGATCTTTTATAGTTAGAAATACAACAATTTTTTTGAAAATTTGTATTTTTGATTGAGTTAAACTGTTTTTGATAAAAAATTATGTTTTTTTTTTAATTTAACTATTTGGTTGAAGAATTATCTTTTTGTTTTGAATTCAACAATTTTATTTAAAAATATTTCTTTTTGGTTAAAATTCAATTTTTTTATCTGAAAAATAAACTATTCTATTTTGGGTTCAAATTATATTTTTTAAATTTAAAACTGATATTTTTTATTTGAAAATTAGTCATTATTATTGAAAGTTTATCTATTTGGTTACAGATTCCTCTGTTTTGGTTGACGATTCAAGTTTTTTTGTTTTGTAAATATTTGGTTTTTGTTAAAAATTATTTTTTTAACTGAAAATCTAACCATTTTCTTTTCGTTTGAAAATGGATATTTTTAAATAAAAATTTATTTAGGTAAAAATCCATGAATTAAAAAAAAATCTTATTGTTTGATAAAAAATTCATCTTTTTGGTTAAATATTAATCTTTTTAGTTAAAAAGTCAACTATTTGGTTAAAACTTAAATTTTTAATTTATTGTTAAAAATAGATATTTTAAATTGAATATTGATCTTTTATAGATAAAAATGCAAAAATTTTGTTGAAAATTTGTATTTTTGATTGAGTTAAACTGTTTCTGATGAAGAATTATGGTTTATTTTTCTTGACAATATAACTCATTGGTTGAAAAATTATCTTTTTGTTTTGGATTCAACAATTTTATTTAAAAACCTTTCTTTTTGGTTAAAAATCAATTTTTTTAGCTATAAAATTAACTATTCAACTTTTAATTTATCTATTTGGTTACAAATTCCTCTGTTTTGGTTTACGATTCAAGTTTTTTTGTTTTGTAAATATATATTTTTTTTTAGTTCGTTTTTTAACTGAAAATCTAACCATTTCCTTTTCGTTTAAAATTTGATATTTTTAAATGAAAATTTATTTAGTTTAAAATCCATGAATTTTAAAAAAATTCTTTTTGTTTGATCGTAAATTCACCTTTTTGGTTAAATGTTCATTTTTTAAGTTGAAAAGTCAACTATTTAGTTAAAAAAAAATCTGTCTTGGATGAGGATTCATCCTCGGCTAAACTATTTTGTTTAAATTTTTCTTTTTTCAAATGAAAATTTAAATATTTTATTTTTGGTTAAAGATTCATAATTTTAATTATAAATAAATCAACTTTTTTCAGTTGAAAATTCATCTATTTTTTAGAAATTTTCTTTTTTGTAGTAATTTATTCCTCTTGTTTAAAAATGTAATTATATTTGGTTTAAAAGTAATCTGTTTTGGTTAAAAAGTCAACGATTTGGTTAAAAATGCAGCATTTTCGAATGAGGATTCAACTATTTTGTTTAAATTTAATTAGTAATCAAATTTTTTTTTAATTCAAAAGTTAACTATTCAATTTTTGGTTGAAAATTCATATTTTCAATTGAAAAAAAAATCATTTTTAGTTGAAGATTCTTCTATTTTGTTGAAAACTCCTTTTATTTGGTTTTCAACTAAAATTTATCTATTTTGGTTAAAAATAATTGATCTATTTTTATAAAAATTCTATTTATATAACAGTGAATTAATTTTCTAATTAGAAAGTCAATTATTTGGTTAAAAATTCATCTGTTTTTGATGAAGAGTCAATAATTTTATTTAAATCTGATTTTTTCTTTTGAAATCTGTTTAAATTTGAAATTCATCTTTTTTTTTTAGTTAAAAATTTATTTATTTTCTTGAAAACTAATTTTTTTGTAACTTATTCCTTTCGATTAAATATTTAACTATTTGTTTAAAACTTCTTATATTTTAATTCTAGAATCAAGTATTATGTTGCCAATTTATTTCTTTATAATTAATTTTTTTATCTGCAAAGTTAAATATTTTATTTTTTATTGAAAATTGTTCTACTCAAGTTCAAAATTCAACTATTTTGTAGAAATAGTATTTTCTGGTTGAATTAAACTGAGTCCGTTTAAAAATTATGTTTTTTAAAAATGAAAATTTAACTATTTGTTTAAAGATGCATGTATTTGGTGAAAAATTTCCTTTTTTTTGATTAAATTAAACTGTTTCGGGTTAAACAGTATGATTTATTTTTGTTTTAAATTCGAGGTTTGAAATATTTTATTAAAAATACTTTTTTCGGTTGAACATTAATTTTTTTAACAAAATTAAACTTTTCCATTTTTAGTTCAAATAATATATTTTTAATGAAAATTGAATTTTTTTGCTTAAAAATTCCTCTTTTTAATCAAAGATTTTGGTTCAAGATTCAAGTTTTTTTGTTTAAAAATTGATTTTTTTGTTATAAAATAAATTTTGTAACGGAAAATGTAACTATTTCATTTTTTGTTAAAATATCAATTCTTGATTGAAAAAATATGTTTTTTTAAATAAAAATTCTTCTTTTTCAAAAATCTTTTTCTTTTTTGTTTGAAATTTTTTTTCCTGTAGAAAATTAATTTTTTAACTAAAAGTTTAATATTCATATTTTTGGTTCAAGAATAAACTATTTAGTTAAAAAGTGATCTAATTTAGTTTTAGATTCAAATATTCTGTTCAAAATTCTTTTTTCTGTTGAAATTTTTTTTTTTAATTTAAATATTATTTTTTTTATTGAAATTTCGTCTTTTTGGGTTAAACTAAACTGTTTATAATTCAAAATTATGATTTTTTTATTGTTCAAAATTCAAAATTCTAAATTCAATTTAAAATTCTGTAATTTATAATTTATAATTTATTTTTCTAATTAATTTTCTGTAGCACGTTCTTCGTTTGGTTGGTTCAGAAGATCCTGAAGTTCAAATAGCAGCAGCAACTACAATTCGACATATTCGAAAATTGGCCATCGCCGCTGAGAAATTCCACTACAAAGAAATGTATGTTGATACTTTTTTTTTTTATGATTTATATGAGTTTTGCCAAAATCGCCCAGAAAATCTAAAAAAAATCCAGTTTCTCTTTATTTACTTCAAAGTTATCAGTTATATTACAAAATTGATTTAATGGAAATTAAAGATCTCTAAAAAATATATATTTTGGTATAACTAATTTTTTTTTATTTAAACAACCCTTCTCGAAAGAAAAAAATTGAAAAGCATGGAAAATATTTTAAAAAAATTTCAATATTTTTAAAAAGCAGTTAGAATTTGTTAATTTTATTTACCAGAGAACTTTGTGAAAAATATAAATAAAATTTTTTTACATTTAAAACCCTAGTTGGGTAGTTTTTCTTGTTTTCCAAAATTGCACAAAAATTAATTAATGATGACTTAACTTATTTTTAATTATTTCCTGTTTTTTACCGTGAAAATTTACAAAAAATCTCACTTGAATTCTTACAATAAATAATGTAATTTTTACAAATAAATTACAATAAAAATAACGAAAATTACAACTTTTTGGACGAATTTTGTACTGTCTTGCATTTCTTACAAAATACAAAATAAATTTTAAATTACAGAGCGTTAAATTAAAATTTCTTTGCACTTTACTTTTTTGTAAAATATTAAAACTATCTTTATATTTTTTAAATTTATTGTATTTTTTTTTTATTTTTCCTTAAAATGGTTCTAGTTTTTCGAACTTTATTTAAAAAAAAATGTTACCCGAATTGAAAGAAAAGTCTTAATTAATTTTTTTCTAAATTTAATCTTTGCGGAATTTTTTTAAACAAAAAAAGTGCCCAATTAAAGTTTCTAAAATTCGAAAATAGTGATTTATATTTTTCATAAAGTTTACTAGCAAAAAAAATTATAAATGCCTACTGATTTTGAAAAATATCAAAAAATTGGTAGAATTCCTACAAAAATTTGTTTTGTAATTAAAACTTTTTACAAAGTTGCTTTTTAGTTAATAAGGACAAGCAAAATTTTTCCTTGGAATTTTTTTTTTTCTCTGTTTTAAGAGTTAAAAATTCGTTACATAAAAATTGATCTGGATTTTTTTTTCAAAAAATGGCTAGTATTGGCAATATGTCCAATATTTTTTACGCGATTATATTAAAATATTATAGGAATTATTGCAAAAAGTCGAGAAACTTTAATGTATTGAAACAAAAAGGTTAAATTTTTAATACAATAGTTCAATTATTGACAACAAAAACTTAATTTTCCACGAAGAAGTTGTATTTTTAACAACAACAAAAAAAAATTTAACCAGGAAGATTAATTTCTTCAAAAATAGGCAAATTTTGAAAAAATTAAATAATTTTTTAAGCAAATATTTAAATCTTTATTTAAGACAATTTTCAACATTAAAAGATGATTTTTCAAAAAAAAAATGTAATATTTTATACTTTAACCAAAAAGGATTTAAATTAAAAATGAAAATCAGTCAAATTTGATTAATAACAATAAATTTTCAACAAACCAATTAAATTTTCAACTAAAACAGATGAAAAAAAATTATTTTTACCAAAAAGAAAAATTTTTCAACAAACAACATTAATTTTTATCCAACAAATATGCATTTTCTAATAAAAATGATCAATTTTTAACCAAAAATCGAATATTTAATTTGTTATGAAAAAAATTATTTTCAATTAAAAAAACGAATTTTTTACAAAACAGTAGAATTTTCAACTGGATAATATCAATATAAAACAATATATATAATTTTAAACTAAAGTGATGAATTATCAACCAAAATGATTAATTTTCAACTAAAGAAAGGAATTTTTAACAATTTAATGAAATTGAACTTTTAACAAAATAGTTGAATTTTCTACCAAATTGTTAATTTTTCAACCCAAAACATTGCAATAATTCTTTTAATATTTTAAGATTATTTATTGCTAAACTGATTTTCCCATAATTTTCTACTTTCAGAAATACACTACAGGAAGCAGATTTTCTTCAATGATTACAAATAAAATTATCATCTGCAAGTAAAATATTTATTTATGTACACAGCTTTAAACAAATAAAATTATTAATAAATTGAGTATAGTACTTCTTCTATTATTTTATATGTAATTGCAATTCTATTTTTCTTTTTAATGATTTCGAAAGTTTTAAGATAATGGAAGCTTTATCTTGAAATTCCAGGAAAACCATAAATTATTAATATTATAATTGTTAAAAAAGTCATTAAAAAATAAAATTAAAAAGATTTAAAAAGATTTTGCAAAATTATAAAGTTTTAGAAAAAATTCCAAAAAGTGTTAAAAGTATTTAGAAGTTCTAAAAGGACACGAAAATAATTTTATTTAAAACAAAATGTAGATTTTAAAAGATTTTCAAATAAAAATTTAGATGATTTTTAAATTTTAGAGAAGAAAAGAAGTTTCCAAAAGATTTTAAAAATTAGTTTTAAAAAATTGGAAGATTTGAAGGTAATTTTTTTAATTGTGCAGAATTTTTTCAATATTTTAGGAAAATTTGAATAATTTTAAAAGATATTTATAAGTTTTTAAAACATTTTTAAAGTAATAAATAATTTCAAAAACATTCAAACAAAAGCATTTTTTAAAGAAGTTGAAACATTTCAAGATTTTGAAACAATTTTTTAATATTTCTAGAAATATTGAAAGTAATTCTTTATTTTTAATAATTAATTTAAAAACGATTTAAAAAGATTATAAAACATTTAAAAAGATTTCCGAAATTGTTAACAATGTATCCGAAAGATTTTGAATAATATATTATAAATAATTCGAGTCAGTATAAAATATATTTAGGAATCATGGGAATTTTAAAGAGGCTAAAAATATTTTTAAATTTTGAAAGATTTTCGAACAATTTTTCCCAAAATTTTAATGTTAACAAATTTGCTTTTTATTTTGTAATAAAAAATATTTTTTCCTAAAAATTATAATTTTCTGAATTTTTTTTCCTTATTCTGGACTAAATTTTTTTTTTTGATTGCAAATGCAACAATTTGATAATAAATTCGTCTTTTGTCAATTAAAATTGCGAATGTTTGGCTTAAAATTAAAACCGTTTTTGGTTAAGGGTTCAACTATTTTTTTGAAAATTTATCTCTTTGGATACATTAAAAAAAATTTTATTTATGAAAAAATTTTTTTTGTTTGTTAAAAGTAAAACCAATTTAATTATAAATAATAAAAAAAGAACAAAAATTCATTCATTTGGTTGCAAATTCATTATTTTAGTTTAAAATTATTCTTTTTTGTTAAAAATATAAGTTTATCTTTGACAAATAATTTTAAGAAAATATTTTAAAATATTTTAAAACATTTCAAATTATTTCTTAAAATTTCGGAAAAGATTGTAGAATATGTTTTAAACAAAATGTAGATTTTTGAACATTTACAACAAAAAATTTACAAACTTTTCAAGAATCTTGAAAGATTTAAAGAGAATACGTAGATTTTTAGGATTTCAGGGAAAATTAAAAATGATATTTTATTTTACAAATTGTTTTTTGAGAGAATGTTTAAAATTTAATTCAAATTTTTTCCTAATTCAAAAATAGTTCTAAAATTGTTAAAAAAGAACCTTTTAAAGGGAGTCAAAATGTTCTCTTAGTTTTGTAAAATTCTTTAAATAAAAAAAATTTATAAATTTTATAGATCATTGTTATAAATAATCAAATAAAATAAATAATTAAATAATATCATCTAAAATATAAATACTCAATCGAACCTTTTGTATATTCCTCTCAAACTGGAAAATATTATTCTAGTTATTTAAAGTTTCCCGCTCGGATTCGCAATGACAGCTGCTGCCCCCTGATGTTGATTTCGTTTTAGTTTCATTCCAGCCTTTTTAACCAAAATTAGGTTATAAAATGGCTCCGAAACCGAAGCCCACGGAAAAAGCAGGTAATTTTTAATTTGTTTACCCTATTTAATTGTATTTTTTCTAACGGGATCTAGAGTGCGTAAATTTCCTATCATAATAATCGCATTTTTCGGATATTAAAGGTTCACTGGAAAATAATAAAAAGAAATTTGCATTCGGCCACGCGGTCACCCATTCGCTTCTCGAACAAACTTTTTTCGACAATATATCATTCGAATTTGTATAATTACTATTTTTTTATCAATAGTGACTTTTATTGTTTTAAATACTAACTTCTTTTTTAAAAGTAATGATTGTTTTTAGTAGAATTTTTGTCAGCATGTCAATTTGGTCATCCTAACCTCGAAATTGTCTTTAATTCGTAAGGAGCAAAGGGCCGAATTTTCGAAATTGGGATTATTTGTTTAAAACATAATCAATAAAATCAACCAAAATAAAATAACATCAACAAAAAATAATAATAGTAATTGTCCAAATTCGTCAGAGACTATTCTCAAAATAACAACTCTACAATTTCAATTTTCTCGAGATTGTAATTATTTCTAATTACTCATTTTCTTTTTTTTCAATAAGTCAAATTGTAATGTCTACAATTGAAGTAGATATTAGGTTTTGCGTATTTTCGAAGTCATAATTTTATTTCCAATTTTCTCGAAACTCCGTGGCTTTTTAAGTAACTTTTTTTTTGTTTAATTCTATCATTACTAGCTAGAATTCAAATTCAATTTTTTTTAAACTGCAAATTTACTTCGTAATTATTGTTGAAATTTGATGTGGGCACGAAATATAACATCAAAATGTCACCTGTTTTATTATGTTTTGTTTTTGCTTTGAATATCTTTTGTAAGACAGATTTTTTGGCTTCCATAGAGCATGACAGTATCTTGAAAAATCTTTTTCGCCTTTTTTATTTGAAATGCCATATTTTTTGGTTAAAAATGCAACTGTTAAATTCAAAAATTTCTATTTTTTGGTTCAATACAACTCTTGCTGATTCAAAATTTTATTCTTATTGGGTTGAGAAATCAACTATTATATTTATTTTGTTTGTTGAAGATTCAACTATTTGGTTAAGAATTCAACTGAATTTTAGAAATATTGTCTTTGTGGCTTCAAATTCAACAGTTTGGTTGAAATGTTCTTTATTTATTGACTAAATCATCTTTCTTGTTTAAAAATTCACCTGTTGTTGAAAACTTTAATATTTTTTTTATTTAAAATTCATCTTTCTTGTTTTAAAATTAACTTTTCTGATGCAAATTTAAGTATCTATTAAGAAAGTAATCTAATTGGTTGAACATTCAACTGTTTTTGCAGAAGATTTTTTTTTTTTGGCTTGAAAATTCAACAATTTATTTGAGATGTTTGTTCTCTCTTGACTGAATAATTTTTCTTGTTTAAATATTCAACTATTTGGTGAAAAATGTAACTGTTTTTGCTTGATTTTTTTTTCATTAATAATTTGGCGAATTGTTTGAAAATTCATCTATCTTTTAAGAACTTTTTTTGCTGGAAAATTCAGCTATTTGGTTAAAAATTCAATTATTATGTTGTAAATTTAACTGCTTTTTAGAAGTTTTGTTTTTTTTTGCTTAAAAATTGAACAATTTGGTTGACAATTTTGTTCTCTTTTTACTGAAAAATCTTTCATGTTTAAAAATTAAACTCTTATTGAAAAGTTAAACATTTTTTTATTAAAAATTCATCTTTCTTGGTTGAAAATAAAGTTTTTGTTGAAAATTCAAGTATCTTTTAAGAAGTTAGACTTTGGGTTGAAAATTCAACTATTTGGTTCAAAATTGTACTGATTGGTTGGAAACTCACCTGTTTTGTAGATAAAAAATATTTGGCAGGCAAATTCAACCATCTGATTGAAACTTTTTTTATTGAAAGTTTGACGATTTTATTGAAAATTCGACTTTTTGAATTTAAAATTCATTCCTTTATGTAAAAAAATTCCACGTCCTTGTTTTAAAATTTAATTATTTTGTTGAAAAATTAACTGTTATGTAGCAAAATCATCATGCTGGCTCAAAAATTCAACAATTTGGTTGAAAATAAAAATGTTTTTACTCAAATTTCAATCTTTTTTATAGGAAATAAGTCTTTGAATTTAAAATCATTCCTTTTGATGCAAAATTCGTTTTTCTTGGCTGAAAATGAACTTTTCTGTTGAAAATTCAAATATATTTTAAGGAATGAGTCCTTTTGGCTTGAAAATTCAAATATTTGGTTTAAAATTTATATCTTGATTTAAAATCCAACTATTTAGTTCCAAATTGAATTATTTAGTTGAAAATTGAATTCTTTTGTGGTAAATTCGTCTTTTTGGCTTGGCAATTAACCAATTTAGTTTAAATGTCTGCCTTTTTTATTGAAAAATCTTTCTTACAAAATTTAATTCTTAAAAATTCTACTTTTTTCTTAAAAAGTCATATGGGGGGGGGGGGGTCAGTTGTTTTGTTGAAAATATATATTTTCGTAGAAAAGTAATCTTTTTTTTGATTAAAAACTTTATTTTTTTCAATTCCAAATAATATTATTGTCTTTTTTATTTGAAATTTATTTCTTATAGTTTAAAATCTACTGTTTTATTTAAATTTAATTATTTTGTTGAAAATTTCACTATTTTTTTTTAAGCAATCTTTTTTAGTACAAAAATGCAATTGTTTTGACGAAAATCCATCTTTTAGTAGAAAAGTAATATTCTTTTTGATTCAAATTTCATTCTTTTTAGTTGAAAAGTTTACTACTATATTTTTTGTTAGAAATTCATCTTGCTTGAATAAAAATTAGACTATTTGGTTTAAAGTTTAATCATTTCGTTAAAAATTCCACTATTTTTTAAAGGTCATATTTTTTGGTAAAAAATTGAAGATTTTTAGAATTAGAAATTCTACTATTTGGTTGAAAATTTAATTATTTTGTCGAAACTTCCACTTTTTTTAAAATAATCTTTTTTAGTAAAAAATTGCAATTTTTTTTGCGAAAATTCATCTTTTGGTAGGAAAGTTATCTTTTTTATTAAAAGTTCATTCTATTTAAATGAAAAGGTTTCTATTATATTTTTTATACAGAACTCATCTTGTTTGAATACAAATTCTACTATTTGGTCGAAAATTTAATTATTTTGTTGAAAATTTAACTGCTCTTTTACACATTCAACTTTCTTGTTAAAAGGTGTCTCGTTTGCTTGAAAGTTCAAATATTTTGTCAATACTTTGGCTAATAATTATTTTGTAGTTGAGAATTAATCTTACTTCGTTGAAAATTAACTTTTTTGTTGGAAATTCATCTTTTTGGGTTGAAAAGTAAAATGTTTTCTTAAAATTTCGACTTTTAAGCTTAAAAACTCAACTCTTCTTTTAAAAACTCATAGGAATATGGTAACTGCATTAATTTTATTCAAAAGAATTTAATTATTTAGTTGAAAATTCTACTGTTTTGTGGAAAATTCATCTTTTTGGCTAGAAAATTCAAGAGTTTGTTTGAAATGTCTGTATTTTCTTGATTGAAAAATCTTTGTTGTGTAAAAAATAATTTCTTCTTAAAAATTCTACTATTTTCTTGAAAATTCTACTTGGGGGGGCTTCAGTTTTTTGTTGAAAATTTATCTTTTGGTAGAAGAATAATCTGTTTTTTGATTGAAAGTTCATCATTTTTAATTGAAAAGTCTATTATATATATTTTTTAGAATTCTTATTGTCTGGTTAAAAAATATATACTATTTTATTCAAATTTAATATTTTTTTGTCTACAAATAATAAATTTTACTATTGTTATTTATAAATTCAAATTTCAAGAATTTTTTTAATTCATTCGAAAAAATTTAAAAACTTATTTTAAATTTGGAAAAAAATTTAACCACTTATAAATTTCTCAATATTTTGAAATAAAATTGTAATGCTTTTCAAGGATGCTGAAAATATTTCAAATGAAAATAATTTATCTTCTAATTTAAAAAGTGTTAAGTGAAAAAAATTGATTTTTCAATTTTTAATGTGTAGCTTAAAATTACTTGAAGTAATATCATTTTGTAAATTTTTCAAGTTCATCGCTTGATTATTTTATTTACAGTATTGAAAATGTTAAGGTGGATTTATATTTTTGGAATTTAATCTATATCTTTGAACTCTAGAAAAAAATTTCAATTAAAAAGTATTAGTACTTTCCATTCCATACGTGTAAATTTTTGATCATTTGAATATACAGTTTTTGAATTGAAAAACTTTTAAACTTCAATTTTTAAAGTTTAAAATTCAAGAGTTTCACTTTGAATGCTTTAATTTGTGGCTTATTGTTTATTACTTTTAATAGAAAAATGTTTAGAATAGAGCTCGATTTTTCAAATTTTCATTGACCGTGATTTTAAGATCATTTTGAGTTTGAGAGAAAATAAAAAAAAAAAAATTAGCAAAATCCATGTATGATGAGTAATGTGTGGGAATCTCTTTGATATTTCGTGAAACAAAATATAAAAACACATAACTGAATGGAAAAAATATAATACTCGTTAAAATCGATTAAAGATTGAATTTTTTTTCTAATTTTCTCGATTAATATTTGTTAAAGGCGGTAAGGCTGGGGGGTCTGGGGACAAGAAGCCTGCTGAGAAGAAGGCGGAAAAGAAGCCTGCGACGGCCGCAGCTTCCACTTCTTCCGCGAAGGTGACTAAACCCGCAGCGAAACCCGCTGCTGCTGCAAAAAAACCCGCAGCAGATAAACCCGCTGCAGCAAAAAAAGCCGCGGCAGCAAAACCCGCTGCGGCAAAGAAACCCGCAGCAGCAAAACCAGCAAAGCCCGTTGCTAAGGTTGCTGCGAAGCCGAAAAAACCCGCACAGTCTGCTAAGAAAACACCCAAGGGCGGCAAAGCTCCAACCACTCCCGTTGCGAAAGCTTTGAAGACACAAAAGAAGGTCAGTATTTTGAAGATTTAGGAGAGAAACTGTACTAGATTAGATACAAAAAAAAATCTATATGTTTTTTTTTTTATTGGAATTAACAAATCAGTTGATTTTTTATTTATTTTTTAATTAATCTTTTACTTAGAAAATTGGCCATTTTTTTTAATTTACCTTTTTAATTTAAAGAATTTAAAAATGATGTCTTGAAAACTTAAAAGAATTAAAAATGAAAAGTTTTTGGATTTGAAAATTTTTGGGGAAAACATTTTTATTCAGGGTGGATGCTGACTCCTGAAATTAACGTGAATTTATTTTTGTTACCGAGACTTTTACACAACTAAAAAAAAATCTCTCCAACTTTGATTTTAGCCTTTTTTTTAAATAATTAGTTAAATTGTAATCTTTTTAAATTATGATAGCATTCAGTTTAGAATTCATCATTCGAAAATCTTCCAATTAAGAAAAATAAGAGTTACTTAAAATTTATAAATATGTCTCTGTTCATTTAAAATTAGTAATTATAAATTATATATATTTATATTATTCTTTATATTTATTATTATTATACATTTAACAAAATTCAAAATTAATTGTAAATTTGAAATAATTTCGAATAATTTAAACGAAGTATCTACGCGTCAAAAAAAAATTTAAAACCTTCTTAAGAATTTTGGCAGGCTTTAAAAGAATAAAAAACAGTTCCTAGGAAAATTTAAAATAATTTTTTTACTTTTATAAACTGATTTTAAGAGAATATTAAAAAAGATTTATAGCGATTTACAAAATTTTCATAAATTAATGTGGAACATTTTGAAATAAAATTTCGAAGCTTTTTTTAAGGATTCTTAAATTATTTAAAATTAAAATAATTTAACTAATAATTTGAACAGGGAACTTTTAATTTTTGAAAATTCATAGTTGGAACTGGAATTTATACAGAATAAGAATAATTCTGACTTGGAAACGAGAGTTTTCAAATTTTAACAATTTCCGAGCTGGAAATTTTCAAAAAGGAAGAAAATTCTGACTTGGAACAGGAATTTTGTTCAAAGAATTCTAATTCTGAGTTGAAGCAGGGAGTTTTCAATTTTTAACCAATGTTGAGTTGAAACTGGTATTTATCCAAAAGAATTATAATTTGTCTTGGAGCAGGGAATTTTTTAAAATTATATAAATTCCGAGCTGGAAAAGGAAATTTTTAGAAAAAGAAAATACTTTAAATTTTTCGTGAGAAATTCACCTTTTTTTCGAAAATTCGACTGCTTGCAGTTAAAAGCTAAACTATTTTGTTAACCATTAATTTTTTGCTGAAAGATTCATCGTTTTAATAAAAAATTCATCTCTTTTACAAAATTTTAACTGCTTTGTTGCAAATCAATTTTTTAAAAATTTAACTTTCAGTAGAAAATTTAACTATTTTGGGTGAAAAATTGACCTTTTCTAGTTCAGAATTGAACAATTTGGATGTAAATTTGTCTTTTTGATTTGAAAATTAACGTATTTTATTAAACAATCGAAGTTTTTCTTAGACAATGATTTTTTTTATTGCAAATTTTTTATTCCCTGTTTAAAAATGCTTTTTTTCTGAAAATTCAAATATTCTAGTTAAATCTTCATCATTTTTAGTTAAAAATTTATCTTTAAGATTAGAAATAAATTTACTTTGTTAAAAAATAAACTGGCGTGTTGAAAATTATTTTTTATTGAAGATTAATCATTTTAATAAAAAAATGAATCTCTTTTAAAAATTATAAATACTCTGTTAACAATTAATTTAAAAAAATTTAACTTCCAGTTGAAAATCTATCTATTTTGGGTGAAAAATTGACGTTTTCTAGTTCATAATTGAACAATATAGATGTAAATTTGTCATTTTTAATTGAAAATTTACGTATTTTATTTTAAAAAATCGACTTTTTTGGTAGAGTATCTACTTTTTTCGTGGAAAATGATTTTTTCTTTCTTTGAAAGTTAATCTCCTTGTTCAAAAATTCTTTTTTTTTTTTAATTCAAATATTTATCATTTTAGTTTAAAATTCATCCTTATGGTTAGAATTAAATTTACTTTGTTGACAAATAAACTGCCTTGTAGAAATTTTTTTTTTATTGAAGATTAATCATTTTAATAAAAAAATGAATCTCTTTTAAAAATTTTAAATACTCTGTTAACAACTAATTTAAAAAAATTTAACTTCCAGTTGAAAATGTATTATATTAAAAAATCGACTTTTTCTGTAGAATGTCTACTTTTTTCGTACAAAATGATTTTTTCTTTCTTTGAAAATTAATCTTGTTCAAAAATTCTTTTTTTTTTTTAAATTCAAATATTCAAAATATAATTTTAAAATTTATCTTTTAAGTTAGAAATAAATTTACTTTGTTGAATAGTAAACTTCTTTGTTAATTTTTTTTATATTTTATTGAAGATACATCATTTTAATTACAAATTAATTTCTTGTGCTGAAAAATAAGCTTTGCGATAGAAAACTTGTTTTTTCTTTGAATGAAAAGGAATTTTTTAATCAATTACTTTATAAAAATTCTATGTTTTGGACATTTTTAATGTTAATTTAACTATTCTATTTTTGGTTGAAATTTGATCTTTTTTGGATGAAAAATTCGTGTTTTTGATAGAAATTAATCTTGTTGATAAAAAATTCATATTTTTCATTGAAAATTTAACTTCCAATTAATAATTCATAATTTTAGTTGAAAATCTCACTTTTTTTGAAAATTATTATTTTTTAGCTGAAAATTTAACTTCAATTTTTTTCTTCTTTTTTTCTAGTTCAAAATTGTACTATTTGGTTAAAAAAGGGTGTTCTTTAGTTGAAAGAAACATAATTTTATATTGTACAAAATAAATATTAAAAAGTCTTGAATTGCAATTGTAAATCTTAAAGACTGAACAATTTTTAATTGCAGAATTGAAGAATTTTCATATATAACTCTTAAAAATAGAGCTATTAAAAGAAAAACGTTTAAAATTACATACCATTAAAATATGAATCGTGAAAATTTAATAATTTCCAATTCTGCATTTTCAATATTTAAGAATTTTCAAATGTAACTTTTCAAATTTGTAGAACTGAAATTTGCAAATCATTACAACTGAAATGTTTGTATTTATTCTAATTAAAAATTATACTTTTACATTTGGAATTTCTTCAATTTGAAAAATTTAGAATTGAAAACTCTTGACAAAATTTAATAATGTTAATTTATGCTTTTTCACAAATTGAATAAATTTCCATTTATTATTTCTAAAATACGTATTTTAGATTTTGAATTCACATATCAAAAATAATGAACCTGAAGATAACGATTTTCATAAAATGAAGACCATTTTCAATTTGGAAATTCTGTTATGAAATTTGGATTCAGAGCTTTATGGTTCTCATTTAGTTTGGATAAAAAAAAACTAATTTAAAATGTTTTTTTAAACAAAAAAATGTTCTCATCAATTTTTTAAAAATTGCAATATTAAATGGAATAACACGCTCTTTTTTTTTAAATCAATTTTTCGACTGAAAGTTCAATTTATTAAGTTTATTCCAAGTGCAACTTCAACTATTTTGTTGAAAATTTGTTTCTTATTTTTTTCATTGAAAAATAATTTTCCTACTTAAAAAATAACTATTTTATATTCGATTAAAAAATTATTTTTGGTTGAAAATTTTGACCTTTTGGTATAAATCAATTTTCTGGGCTGAAAATCATCCTTTTATGGGATATTTAATAATTCTAGTTAAAGACTCATCAATTTATTTAAAAATGCATGTTTTTAGTTGTAAATTCAACTGTTTGAGTGGACGAATTATTATTTTAGTTGAAAATTTGTAGCTTTTTTTTGAAAAAGCATTTTTTAACTGAAAATTTAACTATTCAGTTGTTATTTGACAATTCATATTTTTAATTTAAAATTTATGTATTTGATAAAAACGATTCTTCTATTCCATTTTTGTTTGAAAACGGCTCTTTTTTGTTTGAAAATTAACTATTTGGATGAAAATTTGTTTTCTTTGTATTTGATAATGCAAAAATTTTGTTGAGCATTCTTGTATTTTTAATTTTGACTTTAATTTTTTCCTCTAAATGGTCTAAAATGGTAGAAAATTCATCGTTTTGTTTAAAATTCATTTATTCAAGATGAAAATTTAACTGTTTAGTTAAAATTGGGTCCTCTTTAATTGAAAGTTTAATTTTTTTGTTAAAAATTCATATATTTATTTTAAAAATCGTCTTTCTTGCTAGAAAATTAATTTTCCTGTTTGAACATTAATCATCTTGTTTAAAAATCCATTTTTTTTTTTGCTTAAAAATTCAAGTCTTGCAATTAACTATTGATGATTTTAGTAATTAATGCATGCTTTTAGTTGAAAATAAAACTATGTGCTTCAAGGTTAAATTAAAGTTGTTTAAAAAATAAATCTGTTTTTTTTTGTACAAGAATAATTTTTTTTAACTGAAAATTTAACTATTCTATTCGTGGTTGAAAAGTGATATTTTTTAGTTCAAAATTCACCTATTTGTTTGAAAATTGATCTTTTTCAGTTGTAAATTCAACTCTTTCATTTAGAATTAATGTATTTTTTTGTTGAAAAATCGTCTTTTGGTTTAAATTCAGCTATATAATTTTAATTTAATTTTGTTGCTGAAAGATTCATTGTTTTAATAAAAAATCATCTCTTTTAAAATTTTTAACTACTTTGTTGAAAATAAATTTGTAAACAATTTAACTTTCAGTAAAAAATGTAACTATTTTGGATGAAAAATGGATCCTTTTTTAAAACTTCTTTTTTCTGAAAATTTAGATATTCTAGTTAAATATTCATCATTTTTAGTTTAAAATTCATCTTTAAGGTTAGAAATAAATTTACTTTGTTGAAAAATGAACTGCCTTGTTGAAAATTATTTTTTTTTTATTGAATATTCATCATTTTAATAAAAAATGCACACCTTTTTAAAATTTTAACTACTTTGTTGAAAATCATTTTTAAAAAAATTAACTTTTAGTTGAATATTTAACTACTTTAGGTGAAAAATTGGCCTTTTGTAGTTCAGAATTGAACAATTTGGTTGTAAATTTTTCTTTTTCAATTGAAAATTCATGTATTTTATTAAAAAATCGACTTTTTTTATATAATGTGTACTTTTTTCGTAAAAAAAGGATTTTTCTTTCTTTGAAAGTTAATCTTCTTGTTCAAAAAATCTTTTTTTTTTTGAAAATTCAAATATTCTAGTTAAATCTTCATTTTTAGTTTAAAATTTATCTTTAAGGTTATAAATAATTTTACTTTGTTGAAAAATAAACTGTCTGGTTAAAAATTATTTTTTTTTATTGAAGATTCATCATTTTAATCAAAAATTCACCCCTTTTTAAAATTTTAACTATTTTTTGAAAATCAATTTTTAAAACAATTTAATTTTCAGTTGAAAATTGAACTATTTTGGGTGAAAAATGGACCTTTTCTAGTTCAGAATTGAACAATTTGGACATGAATTTTTTTCTTTTTGAATTAACAACTCACCTATTTTATTTTTTAAAATTTTATTAAAAAATCTTTTTTTTTTTGTAGAAAGTTTAATCTTTTTGGTTGAAAATTCAGCTATCTTTTCGAAAATCATGCATCTTTTTGAAAGTTCAAATTTCTACGTGAAAAGTTAGGAATTTAAAGCAGTTTAAATTAATTTTTAATATAGTACTCACATTATTTTACTTAAATATGCACTAAATTTTAAGTACAAGTAGATAAAATAAAAATGTATTTTAATTTTTATTTAAATTCATGTACTTTAGTGACAAATTCGCGAGATGATTAATTATGTGTTTAACATTATTTAATTATTTATTTAATCTATCGTGCTAAAATATTTAAGAGTATCCTGTAATATTAATTAAATTCCTATAAAATAACATAAGACATTATTTGTAATAAACTCGCGAAAAATCATACCTGGAAAAAGCTGGAATTGTCAGGAATTTTTTTTGCAAGATTTGAGTGGGCACCCTGAAAATCTTATGGTTAAACTTTTAGGAACATATTTTTTTTTTGTGTGCATATTCAAATAATTTAAATTAACTGATAATGCATGGTTCCCCCTATAATTTTAAGGTAAATATCCAATTTCAAAACTTTATAAAATACATTTTATGATGAGTAATGTGTGGGAATCTCTTTGAGATTTCGTGAAAACACTTATAATAACACATAACTGAATCCTCGAGAAAAGTAAGAAGATTATTTTCATTTTTACCAGGAGATATTAATTTTAATTTTTAATTTTACAGATCCTTAAAGGTGTCCATGGATCCAGAGTCAGGAAAATTAGGACTTCGGTCCACTTCCATCGGCCAAAAACGTTCCGTCCACCAAGGAACCCGAAATATCCAAGGAAGAGCGTCCCGAGCAGGAATCGGTACGTTACATTTAAAAAAAAATTGATTTAGAATGCTCAGGGTGTCCAGAAACCTTGAAAACCTGGATATTACCTTGATTTTTTTTTCTCGAGGATTTGGCCACTCGGTTTTTGAGTCAGATTTAAAAAAGTTGAAAAATAATTCGAAGGTTTTAAAAATATTTCAAAGCTTTTATAATATTTAAAATGATTTTGAATGGTTGAAAAAAATTTCACGGATTTAAAATGCTTAAAAGGGATTTAAGGATTTGAAAAAGGCATGTAGACCCGATTTTAGAGATTTCACAAAGATTTCTTCGAATATTTCATAAGGATTTTAAAAGTTTGAAAAGATTTTAAGAATTTTTATTTTTTAGTTACAACTCAATTTATATTTTAACTGAAAATTTAAATATTCCATTGTTTGTTGAAAATTGATAATTTTAAGATCAGAAAAAAAAAAATTTTTTAATTTAAAAAAAATTTTAAAAATAAACTATTTGGTTAATAAATTTCTGATTTTGGTGGAAAATTCTACTGTTTCGGCGGAAAATTTATGCCTGTTGTTGAAAGATCGTCTTTTAGGTAGAAAATTAATCTTTTGGGTTGAAAATTTCACTATTTCGTTGAAAAAAGTAGTTATGTTCTTTATTTAAAAATGCAATTATCCCAGTTAAATATTCATAATTTTTCTTGAAAATTCATCAGTTTGTCTAAAAACTAATTTATTTTAAACTGATATTTTAACTATACCATGCTTAGTTAAAAATTATTATATTAACGTTCAAAATTTTACTATTTGGTTGAAAACTGCTAATATTTTAGTTGAAAGTTCATGCCTTTTCTGGCAAAAAATAAACCAAATTTTGTTCACAAAGATTTCACAAACATTTGAAAGATTTCATCCAAAAATCAAAAATGTCAAAAAAATAAACTCATTTCAAAGATTTCAAAAAGCGTACTGTACGCTAGATTTCAAGGATTTTAAATGAATACAGAAAATAATTTCGAAATATTTGACAAAGATTTCAAAGAATTCACTAGGATTTCCAGTTCAAAGATTTTAAAAATGGTACAGTACACTAGATTTGTACGATTTCAAAATATTTTAAAGAATTTAAAGGATTTCAAATTTGTTTAGAAGGTTTCAAAATATTTTAAAAAAGGTAAATAAGATATCTAAAATTTCAGAACATTTTCAAGATTTGCAGTAATTTTAAATTTTTCTAAAAGATTTCAAATATTTTAAGGATAAAGATTTCACAAATATTTTTAAAAAATTATTGGGATTTGAAAAGATTTGAACAATTTAAAAAACATTTTAAAGAATGTCAACGATTTTAAATTTGTTGAGAAGATTTCAAAATATTACAAAAATTTTAAAAAGGGTATATAAGATTTCTAAAATTTCAGAACATTTTCAAGATTTGCAGTGATTTCCGATTTTCCTAAAAGATTTCACAAAGATTTCAAATATTTTAATGATTTCAAATGAATCAATTTTTTTCAGAAAGATTTCACAATTATTTCAAAGATTTCAAAGTATTTGAGTAATCTAAAGATTTGTAGAATATTTCTAAAGATTTAAAATATTTTAATGATTTTACATGAATACAGAAAATAATTCAGAAAGGTTTTACAAAGATTTCAAAGAATTTACTAGGACTTCAAAAGGTTTCAATAAATTTTAAAAGATTACACAAAAAATTCATAAAGATTTCAAGTTCAAAGATTTCAACAAAGGCACATTACACCAGATTTCAAAGATTTCAAAATATTTTAAAGAATTCAAAGAGTTTGAAATTTATTTAGAACATTTCAAAATATTGCAAAGGTTTTAAAAAGGGTAAATAAGATTTTTAAATTTTAGAAAATTTCCGAGATTTGCAGTGATTTCAAATTTTTCTAAAAGATTTCAAATGAATACATTTTTTGCAGAAAGATTTTTCACAATTATTTCAAAGATTTCATCAAAATTTCAGAGATGTCAAAAAATAAATAAATTTCAAAGATTTCAAAAAAGGTACATTACACCAGATTTCAAAGATTTCAAAATATTTTAATGAATTTAAAGTGTTTAAAATTTCTTTAGAAGATTTCAAAATATTGCAAAGGTTTTAAAAAGGGTAAATAAGATTTTTTAAATTTCGGAACATTTTCAAGATTTGCAGAGGTTTCAAATTTTTCTAAAAGATTTCACAATTATTTCAAAGATTTTATCCAAATGTCAGATGTCAAAAAAATAAACAAATTTGAACGATTTCGAATAATTTACAAATTTTAAGATTAGTTTAAAAGATTTCACAAAGATTTCAAATATTTTAATGATTTAACATGAATACAGAAAATAATTTAGAAAGATTTTACAAAGATTTCAAAGAAGTTCGTAGAAAATGAACTAAGTCATATTTTAATCGTGTTTTTTAAATTAAATATCGTTCAAAAATGTAGGTTCTTTTTTACTTTCATTTTTTTTTAAACTGTCAATTTAACTTTCAATTTTCGTTTAAAATTGATTTTTTGTTAATTCAAAATTCTACTCGTTGGTTGACAATTTTTATTTCTTAGTTGAAAATTCATGTCTTTTGTTTAAAATAAGTTAAACTCTTTCATTAAAAATCCATCAATCTAAAATATTCATCATTTTAGTTGAAAATTCATTAGTTTAGTTAAAAATGAATTTATTCTTCAACTGAAAATTTAACCATTCCATTTTTTATTGAAAATTAATATTTTTAATTTTAAAAATTAACTATTTGTTAAAAAATGCATGTCTGTTGTTGAATAAGCATCTTCTTTGGTAGAAAATTAATCTTCATCATTTTAGTTAAAAATTCATTACTTTGTTTGAGAATTCATGAATTCTGTTGAAAATCGTTTGTTTTTTTTTTGTTTTTTTTTTTGTACAAAAATAATCTTTTTGGTTGAAAATTCAACAATTCAGTTAAAAATAAATCTATCTTATTGAAAATGCAATATTTTTACGCGAAAAGTTAGAATTTCGAAGCGTTTTAAATTGAATTTTATTTGTACCCACATTAATTTTAGCTAAATATACACTGAGTTCAAGTATAAGAAGATAAAATAAAAAATGTTATTGAAATTCATGGTCCTTGAGACAAATCCAAGAAATTATTAATTAGTTATTTATTATTATTTTTATTATTAGTTAATCGATGGTACTTATATACTTGAAATTATCTCATAATATAATTTTTTTAAACATTCTAAACTAAAAATATTAATTGAATCCGTAGACACTGAAGAAAAAACATTTATAATAAACTATCGAAACTTTATGAACAATTAAGCTTGAAAAAAATTGAGATGTCTGGCAAAAGCCTGGAATCGTCAAGGAATTTTTTTCTTCTCCAGAATTTGAATAAAAGCCCTGAATAAAAAATGTTAAAACTTTAATTTTAAACATTTAAAATTAAATTATTTATAACAAGAGTTGAATCTTCTATTATTACAGGGTGTCTATCGAACCTGGAAAAATCTGGAAATATCAGAGATTTTTTTATAAAGGCAGAGAATTTTTTCGAGTGTTATTTTTTGTTTTGTTTAATTGCATTATAAAAATGAATAACGATGCCTCTTTGTTAGAAATTATTATTTTTTAACTAAAAATCTAACTATTCTATTTTTTGTAGAACATTGATCGCTTTTTGGTTGAAAATTCATGTGTCTTTTGTTGAAAGTTTTTTTTTTTTTTTTTTGTAGAAAATTAATCTTCACTGAAAAATAAACTTTTTGCTCTAAAATTCAACAGTTTGTTTGCATTTTTTCTCCCTTTTGACAGAAAAATATTTTTTAGTTTAAAATTCAACTCATCTTAAAAAATCGTACTTTTCGGTTTATTTCTACTGTTTTTGATTAAAAATTAAAATATGTTTTGGTTGAAATATAACTACTACATTTTATGTTCCAATTTATCTTTTTGTGGATGAAAGTTTATTTACTTGATTGAAAGATTAACTCTTTCTTTTAAATTAATTTTTTTGCTTAAAGATTCGTTATTTTAATTGAAAATTCATCTCTTTAGTTGAAAAATGAGCTATTGTGTTGAAAAATGGTCTTTTTGGTACAAATTAATCTTTTGGGTTGAAAATTCATCTTTTTTGAATAAGTTTAACTATTCCCGCTAAAGATTCATCATTTTAATCAAAAATTCATCTTCGCGGTATAAAATATAACTATTCCAGTTACAGTTTAATTTTATTTAAACAATTATGTTTTGTAAAATGTAGAACTACTTGGTTGAAAGTTAAACAATTTAGTTAAAATGTCATATTTTTGTTTTAAAATTCGTCGACTCCAGTTAATAATTCATCATTTCAGTTGAAAACTCATCACTTTGGTTGAAAATTTGTCCGTCTGTTTTTCTTGTTTGTTTTAAATTAATGTTTTTGTCTAAAAATTTAATTGTTCTATTTTTGGTTGAAAACGGATTATTTTTAGTTAGAAATTTAACTATTTCGTTAAAAAATTGTTTGTTGAAAAATATCCTCATTAATTTTACCTAAATATGCACTGAAATTTTATTAAAATTTGTGAAAAATACATTATTTATAATAAATTCGCGAAAGTGTAAAAATATTCCGAGTTAATTGTTCTGAAAAATGGAAAATGTTTAACTGAGTCTACGCTATGAAAAATTATACCTGGATAAATCTTGATATACCTGAAAAAAACCCTGGCATTATCAGGCAATATTATGTTTATTTAAAAAAAAATGTTTATGGACGGAATACCTTTGATTTTTAGTATGGATGCATTCAACATTATCAAGTATCCACTGACGACGGAAGCAGCGATGAAAAAGATTGAAGACAACAACACCCTGGTATTCATTGTGCACACTCGGGCCAATAAATATCATATTAAGGCCTCCGTGAAGAAATTGTACGACATCGATGTTGCCAAAGTCAATACTTTGATCAGGCCAGACGGAAAAAAGAAGGCTTACGTTCGTTTAGCCAGAGACTATGATGCTCTTGATGTTGCAAACAAGATTGGTATTATATAAGTTTGGCTCTGGATTTATGTGTATATAAGTTTATATTTAAAAAATATCCTGCAATAAACTTCTACACGGGATTAAATGTTTTCTTATTTTTGACTTCACACTCGTTTCTCTTTACAGAAAAAGCATACTTCACACTCTTCTCTCTATACAAGAAAAGAATAGTTGACACTCATTTCTCTATACAGGAAGAGTATACACACACGCTTTTTCATATAGGAAGAACATACTTCACACTCTTTTTTTCTATACAGGAAAAACAGGCTTCACACTCTTTTCCCAATACAAGAAAAGAAGACTTCACACTCGTTTCTATATATAGTAAGAGTAGACTTCACACTCGTTTTCGCATACAGGAAGAGCACAGTTCACAATCTTTTCTCCATACAAAAAAAAACATACTTCACACTCTTTTCTTTACAAATTAAAAGCATACCTCACACTCTTTTCGCTGTACAAGAAAAACAGACTTCACACTCTTTTCCCTATACAAGGAAAACAGACTTCTCACTCGCATCATTATACAGGAAATATAGACTTCACGCTCTTTTCCGCATACAGGTAGAACAAACTTCACACTCGTTTTTCTATACAGGAAAAAAAACATACTTCACACTCGCTTCTTTAAACAGGAAAGGCAGACTTCACACTCTTTTTTTGCATACGGAAAGAACAAACTTTGCACACTTCTTCGTATACAGGAAAAGTAGACTTCAAATCTTTTTCCAATATATAGAAAGCATCCTGCACACTCTTTTCTGCATACACAAAAAACAAACTTTACACACTTTTTCGTATGTAGGAAAAGTAGACTTGACAATCTTTTTTCAATATATAGAAAGCATGCTTCATAATCTTTTCCCTATACAGAACAATCATAGTTCACACTTTTTTTCTATACAGGAAAAACAGACTTCACACTCGCTTCTTCAAATAGGAAAGGCAGACTTAACACTCTTTCGCATACAGAAAGAAACGACTTCACACTCTTTTTCGTGTACAGGAAAAGTAGACTTCAAAATCTTTTCCCAATGTATAGAAAACATACTTCATACTCTTTTTTCTATGCAATAAAACAGACTTCACACTCTTTTCCGCAGAAAGGAAGAACATACTTTTTAACTCTTTCGTATGCACGAAAAGTGAACTTCGCACTCCTTTCTCTATACAGAAAAAGCATACTACACATTCTTTTCCCTGTAGAAGATAACCAGACTTAACACTCTTTTTCGTATGCAGAAAAAGCATACTTCACACTCTTTTTTGTATACAGAAAAACCATACTTCACACTCTTTTTCGTATACAAAAAAAGAATACTTCACCCTCTTTTCCGTATACAGAAGGAGCATACTTCACACTCTTTCCCAATACAGGAAAGGCAGACTAATTTCTTTTATGCATACAGGAAAAGAAGCCTTCACACTCGTTTCTGCATATAGGAAGAGCAGACTGCACTCTTTTCCCTATACAATAAAAACATACTTCACACTCTTTTCCGCATAAAGGAAGACCATACTTCACACTCTTTCGTATACACAAAAAGTAAACTTCGCACTCTTTTCCCTATACAGAAAAGCATACTTCACACTCTTCTCTGTACAGGAAAGGCAGATTAAATTCTTTCACGTATACAGAAATAGGAGACTTCACACTCGTTTCTGCATGGAAGAGCAGACTCCACTCTTCCTGTACAAGGAAAAAAGACTGCACCCTCTTCCCTACACAGGAAAATCAGACTTTACACTCGTTTCAGCATACAAGAAAAGCAGAATTCACACTCGTTTACGTATACAGGAAAATCAGTCTTCACACTCGTTTGCATATTCCCTTCTCTTCTGTTTTTCTAAAGAATTTCTCTTTTTTTTACGTTTTTAGGAAACTTATCCTTGTTCTCCACTTTTCACTTGAATGCAAACTGAATTTATGCAAACAAATAAGAAAAACGATTTTTGGTTCAGATTACATATTTTTTATACGAAAATTCTACTACTCGATTAAAAGTTGAACTACTTTGTTAAAAATTCGTTCTTTTCTTTTACAATTTTCTGCACTAAAAATTTGAGTGAAATTTATTTTTAACTGAAAATTGGTCGTTGGTAGTTTAAAATTGGTTGCTTTCTTTACAGAAAAATAAATCTTTTTGATTGAAAATTCAACAACTTGGTGAAAATTGATTTTCTATTTTGACTGGAAACTCAACTGATGTTTCAAGTCGGCGTTTTTGGTTTGAAAAAATCGTCTTTTAATAGAAATATCAACTTTTACATTTTTCGTTGAGAATTCTTCTTTGTTTAGTTGAAAGATGAAATTATTTTTTGCTGAAAGATACATCATTTTATTTGGTAATTCATCTTTTTTTGGAAATTTTTTTGTAGAATTTTTTGTTGAAAATTGAACTACGTTATTTTTAGTGGAAAATTTATGTATTTTGTTGAAAAGTCGTATATTTTAAAGAAAATTAACACTCTTAGTTGAAAATTGAAATTATGAAAAATTCATCTTTCGTAACTGAAAATTTGTTGTAGAAAATCATATTTTAAAGTTTTTATGATAAAAAAATTCAATTACTTTGTTAAAATTTCCGTCTATTAGTTGAAAATGCTTTTTTTTTGAGTTGAAAATTAATAAAAAAATCCTCTTTTTGCATTGAAGATTCAATCACTAGGATGAAAGTTAAATTTATATGCTAAAAATCGAGTTTTTTAAACTGAAAAAATGTATTTCGTTTAAAATTCGCATTTTTTGTACAAAATTAATCTTCTTCATTGAAAATTTATTTTATTAGTTGAAAATTCGTTAATTTTTAAAATTAATTTTTGAACTGAAAATTTAACTTTTATTTTTTGCTCAATTTTGATCGTTTTTATTTAAATTCTCAACTGGTTAGTTAAAAATTAATTTTTTGTTGAAGATTCATATTTTCGAGTTTAAATTTCAATTGCTTTGTTGAAAATTCAACAACTTTCTGCAATAACTTTCAACAAAATTCAGCAACCGTTTGATTGAAAATTAATTTTGTTTATGAATTATTTAACTGAAAATGTATCTTTTTAGTTGAAATATCAGCGTTTTACATTTGTCGTTGCGTATTTTTTTTTGTTTAATTGAAAATTGAATTAATTTTTTGTATTGGTGATTTATCATTTTAGTTGAAAGTTCATATGCTCCATTGAAAAATTCGTTTTTCTTATAGTTAGAAAATTAATCTTTTTTAATGAAATAAAACATTTATTAGTCGAAGAATGAATTATTTTATTATTAATTTTAGATGTTAATTTTGTTTGTCTACTGGTCTATATCAATAAAAATGTCTCTATCTCTGCTGGGATCTGAACCCAGGACCTTCAGATTTCCGGTCTACCAACTGAGCTATGGAGAGACGAGAAAATTTTCTAAGGTCCTGGGTTCAGATCCCAGCGGAGATAGGGACATTTTTTCACAATCTTAAGATTTATCAATATTTTAATAATA
>JAAAKG020136181.1:0-13284 GCA_010014905.2 Druon quercuslanigerum
TCGATCCTCTTTTCACATTTGACTAGAGGCATTTGCAGACAAAATATTTTTATTATGAATTATTTGAAATACGTTGGGAAATTAGAAAATTATAACTCAAGATGAATGTTTTACATTTAAAGGCTCTTATAAATGTTATTTGAATATTATAACATATTAGAATATTGTATTTATGTTACTCATTTATTTAGTGATTTTTCTCCACTACGAAGATGATTTTTTTTATATTTCTGTGACTGGTATTTTCGTTTTATATTGTGTTTGAGTTCATGAATAATAAAGAAATGTAAGCTGATTGCTAGTTCTATTTAAAAAATTAAGATTTCATAGCAACGACCCATAATTATGAAAGAAATAATGTTTTCAAATTTCTATAATAATCCTTAAATATTTCAATAACATCAATCCATATTACTTTGAAAATTTAATTTAAAAACAAACATGAGTATGAGAGGTATGTAAAGCCACACGTATAAAGTATATAATGTATCCATTAAATTGATTGCTTCAGACATATTTCTAATTTTGTAATACCCTCTATAATATTTTAGAAAATTTTTCGTGATACTTCTTATCTTTAATTTATAAATTATAGGTTTAAATATCTTACTTCATGTTAGCTTCATATAAACTCATACATCTTTTTTAATTACAATGACATGTTAGTTGATTTATAATTGCTTATAGAAAATTGATAAAATTTCATTTTTTCAACTTTAGTTAGAAAAAATTGGTTTGCGATACTTTAAAGAAATTCGGAACTAGATCTGCTCTAACAACCATAAAAATTATGAATAAATGCTGTTTCTACTAAAATAATTTGATGGTTTCTTGCTAATCAATTTCGATATTGAATAAATTGAATCCAATATGAAATTATCTGGTACACAGAATTAATATTTTAAGTTCAGGTTTAATTTTTAAAAATATTTAAACGTCGCAGGATATAGCACGAAAACTTTCAGAGTCTTTGATTTTTAAATCTTCAAATTTATCGATTTTGATGTGTGTGGTTTTATCAGTAAAAATTAAACACGTAAACTGTGCCCTTTAAAAAGAAAGAATTTTCTTTTTATTACGAAAGAATACTAAATATTAAGTATCATATTTCTATAATTATAGGAAAACAATGAAAAAATTGGTAAAGACCACAGGAATTTTTATTAACATTTATTTTGTCTGTCAAAATTTAATTATTCTGGAGTTACTTAGAAAATAGATCCAGAAGCAAATCCATGTTTTTAGAAAAAAATATTTTTATCTGAAATTAAATTTTTATTTCTTGCCATATCTTAGAATTTTATTATTTTAAGATTTTTTCTGTAATATTGGGTGCAAGATTCATTCTAATTTGCATTATCATTTAGTAGATATTCCGAGTTATATTTTATTTTTGGTATGAAGAACTGTATTTTTATATCAAATTATTACATATTGGGAAAAAATTGAGGTTTAATTTCACATGAATTGACTTACCAAACAAAAGTAGGAATCACAGGAACAACAAATTTAGATTTTGATTACAAAATCGTCACTAAAATAATATAAGATCTATAAACGTAGAGAAACATAACACCACCACAAGCGTAACCAAATCGACTAAATGTGACCAAAGGGTACTTTCAGGTACTTGGCCGTATTCACCCCTTCTGCTCATGCGCGTGCATCATTCCTTCCATCCAATCAGGCACGGTGTACAGCAGGATGACCCTTTTTGGAAAAATTGTTGCTCAAAGAGTATTCAAGAATTACTTAAGATAAAATATTAAAAAAGAAATATTTTGCCCTTTAGAAAGCTACTATTTTTTCACAAATTCGATTCTGAACCTATAACTGAATATAATTAAATTTATTTAATATTTTTGACGTTCTGATGATTGTTGAGGAAATTAAAATTTGCCCTACCTAATTTGATATGTTTATTTAATATATGTTAAATTTAATTTAATAAATTTAATGTATGTTTATTTAATATGTTCCAGATTATAAAACGAAACCGTCAAGTCTTTGAAATTAAATTAATTAATTAATTAATTTTTGGTACGGTGGACACTTTCTTAATTTAATTGAAACTTATTTATTGAAAATGATAATTCTTGTTAAAAAAATATTTTTTCTTTTCAATGAAAAGGGCGATTTCATTTAACGAGAGATTTTACCTTAGATTTCACACCGCTGCTCTCACATCAATCTCAAATCATGTTTTTTATAACAAGTTATTTGGTTATCTTGTTTAAAAATCTTCTACTGAGCTAAAACTCAACTCTTTTGTATTTAATAAGGTGTAATTTTCTTTGCTTTCTTACTCAGAAAAAATCTAATAAGTTTATAGTTCCAATTGTAACTGTTCAAAATATATATGCAAAAAAAAACCATATAAAATTCGCTAATTTATGCTCATTCAAGCGTTTTCTATATAGAATTTTAGCGAATTCTGGAGAATTCAATTGCTAAGAATTCGAATACAATTCTTATTCGCCTTGAATAATCAATTAGGCATTTATTTTTCGCATAAATTTTCGAATGGTCTAATCTACAGAAATGGATGGCTTCTTTTTCTGATTTAAAAATTAAGAAAATTACACCTATATGAATAATAAAGATCTAATATTTATATGAATATGATATTTTGTTTTTAAACCGCCTTTTTGTGTTTTTTCCGAGTTGTTTGCAGTTATCTTAATAACCGTTTAAAATAACACTTTCCATTTCGTGTTACATTACGTAACAGCTACGTAACTTCAGGTTGTCCAAAAAATTACTTTTTCACTTCCTTGTAATTTTATAGTTTAAAAATGAAAATAACTATTATGATAATTCCTGAAAACTTAATTTAAAAAGAATTATCCATTATTGAGAGTAAATATAAAATATTTTTGTGCCAATATACATTTATAATGAAATTCAATTAAATAAACATCTTACTGTATCCGATTCTAAATAAGTTTTATTTTTACGCATTTTTCGGCAGGAAAGTCAGAATAATTACTTTTTTCGATGGCTTTTTTTCATCACTCATTCAAAATGTTTTTTTGTATTGAATTTCAATTTAAAATCACGACTCACGTATTTAGTTCTATCAATTTTACTCTCCCGTTTCACAGAACTATATACATTACAAGTTACGCTTTAAATTCCTAAAATTTCAAGTAAAAACATTGAATTTTCAACAAAGTCGATGACTTTTTAACACAATATCTGAATTTTAAACCAAGGACATGAATTTTTAAAAGAAGAGTTAAATCTTAAACAAAGAAATATTTCTCAGTCACATTTTTCAACCAAAGAGTTGGGTAAAAAACATGAAATTCTTTTAACGAAGAAAATTAATTTTTAAATCAAAAAGAACACTTTTAAATGAAAAAAAAGAATTTTTGAGCTAAAAGGATGAATGTTAAAAAAAAAAGTTATTTGTCTACATAATAGTTTGAATTACTACCTAAATATTAACCTTTTTTTACAAAATATATACATTTTTACTTAAAATAGTAAAATTTCCACACAAAAATATTTTTGCCTAACATAAAAGGGTAATTTTTAATCAAATAGTTAAATTTTCTACGATTTTCAAGCCAAAAAAAGCATTTTTTAACATAAAGTTCATTTTTAAGAAAATAATCAAAATTTTTAGCAAAATATTTTAATTTTCTACCCCCCCCCCCCTTCAAAAAAGGAATTTATTAAAAAACAACAACTAAATGTTTAACAAAGTGAGTTAACGTTAAACCAATTAGTTAAAGTTCCAAGCGACAATATGGATGCAAAAAAGTTCGTTATTTTTAACCAACTAGTTGAAAATTCTACCAAAATTGTTCAATTTTTGTACAAAAATACATGCATTTTCAACTAAAATAAATGGATTGTCTAACCAAATAAGATCAGATTGTGGTACCAAAAGAGATACATTTTTAAACGGATGGTCCGAATTTTCATTTTCAAATCGAATATATGACGAATATATGATATGAATATGTTACTTTTCATTCAAATAGTTGAATTTTCTACCAAAATATATAAAGCTTCATTCAATTAGTTAAATCTTCAACAAAAATAGATGAATTCTCAGCGAAAAATATAATATTTGAAATTATTTTAATCGAAAAACATTTTAATTTAAAATCAATGGCAGTTGAATTTAACTAAAAAATATAACTTTTCAACGAAATGGCTGAATTATCAACCCCAAAAGATTTTGTTGGTTGACCAAGAATCGAAAATTTTAGTAAGGTAAAAGTACTGAACGCTAGAGAACAATGCAAAGTCTATGGCTTAATCAATATGTTTATTATTTCGATGGGTTCTACGAGGAATAGGCTATCTTTTCGTTACCTTTAAGAATTGGGCTAACTTCATTTTGTATGAAATTTAGTAAACACGTGGAAGTATTAAAAGAAATAAAATCTTTTAAAATTTCTTGTTTTGCAAGTTACGACAGCCTAAATTATATTTATTACTATAATACAAAATACTGCAATTTTGAATTCGCAGAAATGTTTCGAGAAATAATGGGTTATTTATTCTTATTCTTTTTCATATATCTGTCTCTAATCAGTCGCTTTGCAGTGTTGTTTGAAAAAATATTTCTCTTATTGTAACTCTTTTTGTGCAATTATTTTTCACAAATGTATTTTTTTAAAATTATTTTTTTGAAGAATATAATTCTTTTCCAACCTCCTTGTACAATTTTTTTGCGTAATTTAGTTTTTTAAAGTTTGTGTTGGTTTAAAAAATTTACTTCCAAGAGATTAATTTTCTACCTATTACTGCGACCCGTAATCATCTTTTAATATGAGATTTGCTAAAAACGAAAAGTAACTTTAAGGTAACTAAAATTAAATCTCCAAGTTACTGTAAAAATCGTAATTTGCGTTACAAGTTACTTTTTAAAATAGTAATGAATAACGATATTTTTCAGTAACAGCCACACAGCCACACAGAAAAGCGTCCATACTCAAGTTGCAACAAAAATGAGACACCGGAGAATGAAAATGCAGCTGTGTTCACGTTACAGTTTCAAACTTGAAGTACTCTCAGTTTGAAAAAAAGTATCTCATTTCGAGACCATAAAAAATGAGCTGCAACAAAAACGAACCCACTGTTTTTCTGTGCAACACTGATTGGGACTTTTTTTGCTCTTATGCGTTACTCAGATTTAAATAGATCGATTTAACATTCAGTAAACTTCATGGGAGTCTAAATACACTATGTTAGGCATGGTATTTTTTGCGATTTTAAAAAATAAAAACATTTTTTGCGATTTTAAAAAATAAAAACATTTTTTTCGACCCACTTAATGGACATATATAGGTTATATTTTGTTGAACAGTGTTATTGACTCAAAAAAATATATAAGCTCTATAGAAATTTTATCAAAAACGTTTTTTATCATGTAATGTTTCAAAGTTTTTGCGACGGAAATGATTTTTTGTAATTTTTTGAATCGATTTTAGAAGTTTTCGAAACTTATTGTAATTGGTTGCAGCTTAACAGCTACAAATATATTTTTATTCTGCGTCTTTTACTTAAAAATATAAATTTTAATCGCCGGACAGACTTGGACTTAGCAAAACGATTCACGAATGTAAAAAAAATCTTCCTCCAATTTTCAGAACTTAACGACATTTTCAAATCAAGCTTGTACTTTATGAATTCAAATAGGTAATTGCCAAAAATGTTTTTTTTTTTAAATTGAAAAAGTGTATTTTTATTTGGCATTTAAAGTTTAGAAAATATCATATTTCTCCTTTCTTCGCCATTATGGATATACATACAAATATTTTTTCAGAACTTGTAACACTGAGATTTGTACATTTACACATAACGTTAGTCTTAATATATATTTTCATTTTTTAAAGAAAAAGCATGCACCTCTTCTGCTCGATTAGAAAATATTAAAAACATGACTTCACATCTAGGTGGGGATATGGCGCGAAAGAAATATAAGTTCAAAATGGGTATCCTTTTTTCTGTCTCATATAAAAATATATCATATAAAATAAAAAAAAAAGGATGAACCTGTTCTGAATGATGTAGAAAGAATTTGTTTTGCTAAATTTGCTCAAAAAGATTTTATATTCTGTATATTCTATATAAAAAATAGTGTCTTAATTTTTAGTTGTCAATATATTATTTTAAATTGGACATTTTGCAAAATAGTTTGGTACCTCTGTTTAGTATCCTAAACATTATGAAATAACTAAAACGGACACAAGGATAACAAGAATGAAAAGCAGATTGGTAATTTATGAAAGCAAAATTTTATTATAGCAAATAGTGAATTATGGATAACTATTAAAGTCTCATAAGATACATTATAAACTATCCAAATTAAAAAATTCTTGTTGGATCGATCGTTGAGGTCGGTGCGATAATTATAATGTAATTAAAAAATGTATACGTAAAGGAAGTCACAATTGCATGATAATTCATATAATGAATAAATAAAATGATCGTGAGTGAAGAACAAGGGGTGGTTAAGAAAGTTACTTCCAACAAAATCATTTTAATTTAGACAATTAAACTGGAATAAATCATTTAAATTTGCCGTCATATTCATATTGAATAGTCTCAAAATGAGAACTTTCAGTCTGCTATTTGCACGCTTGAATATAGGTGCACACTTAGGGAGCTTCCATAAAGGATGTCACAGTTTTTTACCGAATGTTCGACCCCCCTCTCCCATTGTCACATTTTTATATTGGGATTCTGTGAAATTGTCACAGGCAACTCGCCCCTCCCTATACCTCATTTTTAATTTTTCTTCATTTAACAACACGTATGAGTGATTTAAAATAAGGTTAGCTGGTCGTACTACAATATGCAAATCTTAGGTTAGACATGACCATCATCAGATATACCCCCGTGAAGTTGGCCCCCGAAGTTAAATTATTTCAATTTTCTTGTTGCATACGTTTATACGTCGTGTGTACTGTTTGTCCATTCAGTATTTTTGCCCGTACCTCCTAGGCCGCCCAGCTAGGGGCAAACCAAAATTTCGAGTCATCCCCTCGAAATTTGAATTAAAAAAATTTTCTTTTTGCATACGTTTGTACGAAGTTTGTACTGTTCGTACAACCAATATTTTCGTTTGTACCCTCTTGATAGCCCAGCTAGAGGCAAACAAAAATGTCGAGTCATCCCCCCGAAATTTGAATTTTTCAAATTTTCATTTTGCATACGCCTGTACATCGTTTGTACTGTTTATGCCTTCAATATTTATGTGTGTACCTTCCTAGTTGCCAAATTAGGGGCAACACTGATTTCGGGGGGCTCACTTCACGAATCTCCAGGAAATTAAAATTCTTCAAATTTTCTTTTTGCATACGTTTGTACTGTTTGTACATCCAATATTTTCTTTTGTATCCTCTTGATTGTCCAGCTAGGGGCAAGCCAAAATTTCGCGTCATCCCCCCAAAATTTGAATTATTTAAAATTTCCTTCTGCATACGTTTTTACGCCGTTTGTACTGTTTGTACATCCAATGTTTCCGTTTTTATTCTCGTGGTTGTACATCTAGTGGAAAATCAAACTTTCGAGGGATCCACCCGAAATTTGAATTTTTCTAGTTTTCTTTTTGCTAACGTTTGTACATCGTTTGTACTCTTTTCAAATGCGATATTTTCGTTTGTACCCTCTTAGTTGCCCAGCTAGGGGCAAATCAAAATTGCATGTCATCCCCCTGGAATTTGAATTTATGTTTTTGTATACGCTTTTACGCCACTTGTACTGTTCGTACATCCAATACTTTCTTCTGAACCCTGGGAGTATGTTTTAGACTTTTCTGAATGTTACTTTTAAGTCCATTTTTAATTGACCGTTGTTCATATAGAATTTTCGGAACAGTTTCGTTAAGAGTACTAGGGGGGGATTTTTAGAGGTTTTAATATTATTATGGGGTTGGAAGCATATTTTGGACTTTTCTGTAGGTCTTATCATGACACAAGCGCTGCGTGCTCGATTTTTGACAAACATTTTTGAATTATTATTTGCTGAACCACCTTAAAATAAATAAAAAACTACAATACTTTTTTCAGGCATTTTTCTTCATCTCGCGTTGTTATAGTAATAACAGGATCTTGGTTTTAATACTATTTTGCATGGATAAAGCAAAATATCCTACAAGTCTTCTTTTAGATTTTTACATATGTCGCGTCTTTTGGCTTAATATTGGCATTTTCAATTTTTTGCATAGTACCTACAATATAAATAAAAACAAAATTACGAGTCTTATTGGAAAATATTTAAGGCATTTACTAGCATTTTTCAAAAGCAATTCTAATACTTTCTCCATAATAAATTATAAAAATGTAGTAAATTATTACAAACATGTATCTCTTTTTGGGGCGAACAACTTTTGTCTATCAATTCGTTTTCGTAGCTTTTGTCGTTTTCCACGAATTTTTATTTTATATATTCAATATAATTTTTATGACTAAAGCTAAAACTAATTGTCATAACAAAAAGTAATTAAAAAAAAATTGTAGATATTTTTTAGGTGGGCAATTGTAGTTAAATAGTTTTTGTTCTTAACTTGTGTCGTTTTTTCACAAATTTTTTATTTTTTTTTTAAATTTTCAATGTTATTTTTCACGAATGAAAATTTATCTTTTTTTTGTATTCTGAATAGTTTTACCAAAAAATTGAATGTTCGATTTTTTAAGAAAATACAAAAAGTTGTTATGATAATCTTGAAGGTCTATCAAAAAGCAATGTTTTTATTCTCTTGACTTTTTTCATATCGTGCGTTGTTTGGCTTAAAATTTTGATTTTCGACTGATTTTTAATATCCGTACATAGAATTTTCAAATTCAGAAAAAAGTGGTCTCACTTTTTGAAGTTAACGAACTCGTCCTCTCTTTTAGGACCTGAAAAAAATGCCAAAGATCCATTTGATCTGTTCATTTTTTTCGAAAGTTATCGTGTTTACGGACGGACGGCCGGACAGACAAACAGACAGACGTCAACGTAAAAACTTGATTTTCCTATTCAGGGGGTCCTGAAACGTGGAGGTCCGTTGAACAACTGTGATCTCAAATTTCCGACAATTCTAATACTTTCTCAATCATAAATGATGAGAATGTAAAAATGTATTATCTGTTTTACGTGCAGGAATATAACAGATTAAATATAGTAAAAACGCCGTACAAACCTTAGCTAAATGAAAATGTAAATTTCGATGGGATGATATGAAATTTTCATTTGCACTTAGCTGCACAAACAAAAGGTAACAAACGAAAATACGGAATGTAAAACCAGTTAAAACGCCGTAAAAACGTTAGCAGAAAGAAAAATCGATAAATACAAATTCCCGTGTGGAAATGCAAATGTGGGGCTGGTCGGGTTCCCAACCAGTTGACCACACTTTAATTCGGGCGCTAGTTGATACTACTGATTAGTGTCCCCGACCAGTTCCGTCACGATGAATTAGTCGGGGGCTGGTCAGTCAACCCGACTTATCCCAGTTGGGGTTCAGTCGCGTACTGGTAGGGTCCGTAGAATAACACGATTGACCCAACAAAAATAGTGTTGACTTTAAGATTTCCAAAAGCAGAGTGTATCATATATATTCTACTTCACTCGAGTGTTGTATGTTTCTTCAAGTAACAAGTAACGACATTCTAGTGACATAGAATAGAATTGCTATATGCATACACTGTTTTTGGAAGTCTTAAATTTGAGGCATTTTCTCCGGGACAGTCAATTATAGTTATTTTTATAAATCTGTATTAAAAAATAAATAAATTCAAACTACAATCACAAACTTAAATTATTTTTATTTGATGATAAATACGATTCGAAGCACATTTAACGACAACAATATTTATAATAACACTTTTTGTAAGAACAAAAATGATTCTAGTTTTAAAACAGCATTTTATTTTACTATTTCAAATAAAATAACGTTTACACAGTTTAAGAATCAATGTTATACATTATTTTGTTAAATTTACTTGAAATTTTAACGAATAAGTGTTCGACACAAATCTTAACCTCAAAATTCCATTTTTCTATTTTACTTAAAAAAAAAGAATTTGGTATTTTTCGCAGTTACAAAATTTTTGCACATTTTTGTCTAAAATACAGAACTGTGGCCATAGATGTGCAGTATTTCTAATTTTAAATGTTGAAACTCCGTGCGTGAAATAAATTAAGAGTTCAGATTGTTCAGGCTAGAATTCAAAGTCTCGTTTTCAAGTATTCTATACCAAAAGTACTGAAATTATACATTCTTAATCAATTATTCTTGTATTCTGCTATTTCAATATTGTTTTTTTCAACTAAGTCAGATTGAAATTAAGGTTCAAAGAAGGCAGTTCAAAAGTCTCTTTGAATCAAAAATAAAAATATTCGTCTATGTATTCTACAAGATTTAAATATTTAATTGTGTTCACCTTTTCATTTCAAACATATAATCCGCATTTTATCTTACACATTTTCTCTTATTAAAAATAAAAAAATACAAGTTCATCTTTTTGTGAAAATGTTTATTAGATTTTTTTTATTAATTAAAAGCAAGTAAATAATTGCGCTTTTGTACAGGAACATTAAAACAAGAATAACCCGACCAGAGCTCGGCCAGAACCCGCTTAGGAATTTTGATATATAAAAAGCCTACATAGTGGATTATGTTTTCTTGAAGTAGCACGACTAGTCCCTGACCAGGCCCCGCCTAGGGACATTGCCTAAAAATGTTCTTCGACTAGCTATTCGAAGTATAGCAGTTCGAATGGGGCTATTTCTACAGGGGATTTTGGGTGGATGACTTTAATTTTTGATTTCCCCCTAGCTACGCATCCGACAGGGTACAAACGAAAATATTTGACGTGTAAATAGTGCAAGCGACGTGCAAACGTGAGCAAGAAGAAAAATTATGAAATTTAATTTTCGGGGGATGGAACGAAATGTTTGTTTCGCCTAGCTGGGCAAACGAGAGGTTGCGAACGAAAATATCAAATTTACAAACAGAACAAATTACATAAAAATGTTAGCAAAAAGAAAAATTGAATCATTCAAATTTCGGGGGGATGACTCGATATTTTGGTTTGCCCCTAGCTGGGCAACCAAGAAGGTACGAACAAAAATATTGAATGTACAACCAGTACAAATAACGACGTACAAACGTGTAAAAAAGGAAAATTTGAAAAATTCAAGTTTCGGGGGGCTGACACGAAATTTTTAATTGCCCCTAGCTTGGCAAGCAAGAGGGTGGGAACTAAAATATTTGATTTTCAACCAGCACAAACGATTAACAAATGTGTGCAAAAAGAAACTTCAAAAAATTTTAATGTTGGAGGAATACTTAAAGTTAGTCCGCCGAAATCAATTTTGCGCCTAATTTGGCAATCAAGGGGATACAATCAAAAATATTGAACGTGCTAACACTACAAAAGACGTACAAACGTATGTATAAAGAAAATTTAAAAAATATTTAAACTTCGGGGGGCATGAGACATCAAACTAAAATCGGGATGTAACAACCACGCCACGTCATGACCGTCTACATGCATATTGAACCCTGAGCATCCACAGTTAATCGGATTGGGTAATTTGTATGATTATGCACAGATAAAGTTTTTCTATTACAAAAATCAATAAATATTAATTGTTATAATTAATTTAGAGAAGGCTTATGAGAAACAAGTAGGGGTGTGTAACATCTTTGAAAACCTGAATATGATGGATCAAATTTTCTTCAGATTGACTCGAGCCTGGTTGGATTTTAGGTTCACAACCCGACCCGAAAAAGGCTCAAAATTTTAATGAAAAAATTTGCTGAAACTTCTAGACCTTTTCAATAACTTTGGAGGTAATTTATAGTAACTTATCATAAATTATCTAATTATTTCTTTGGTGAAAAATATTAAGATACGTGATATTTTATCTTTTTCAAGGCTGTTGGACTCAAGCTCTAAACTTCAAATTCAATCGCCTCATTTTAATAAAGAAATACTATCACGATATATGTTTCAGTTACCAAACGATACTTGCTTTGAAAATAGAAGTGTTTATGCAGAGGAAAAAACTGCTTAGTTTAATCATTTTTGCGTAGAATAAGATTTTCGAATTGTAAACTCAACTATAACCTCGTGAACGTTAGAAAATTTTATCTTACGCAAAATTTTATTAAAGTAAGCAATTTATTCCTCTGTACACATACTTCTATTTAAAAAGGATCACACGTTACACGCAATGTCGTAGACATATTACTGGAACATTTAATTGAAACATTAGCAACATTCCAAATGAATATTGCCGCTGCGTGTCCACGAAATAGTGTCAAAACATTTTTCCTAAATTGTTATTAACATTTCTGTGCAATGTGGACGAAACATACAAAAATACAAAAATACAAAAATTTCGTACAAATTATCGTCATCCTTAAAAGTTTTTGCAGAAGTTTACTAAAATTTTTATCACAATTAAGAAAAAAAAAAGGATACACTGTTGGAAAATCGAAGTTGCTGGATAACTAAAGATTCAGAATGAAATATACCTTCGCTGGAGTCTAATCAAATTCATATTCTGACACTATGTTCAATCGATAATTCCGCCTTTTTAAACAGCGTGAAGAAACCAATTACTCGTCATATTATTGGAATAATCTCTTTCGTAAATTCCATTTATTACGTTTATAAAAATACGTCATCTTCGACTAGGGAAGAGTTTCCGGAACTGATTAAATACTTAAAAAATCATTTATTTATGGAAACATCAATGGAAACATAATAATATAATTAAATTTCAAAATTTCATCATTTAAATTAATCTTCTTCAAGATCGCCTTCTTCATCATCTCTTATTCAATTCCATTTTCTTCCAGGGTAAGCTGGTCTTCCATTTCATCGACCTGTTGATCTTCTCTTTTCTTATATCTACAAGGGATTACCGTTAATTGGTTTCAATACATTACAAGGAAATTAAAAACTTTTACTAGCTTGTCAGAGATCTGAATTTTGGCATGAAAATTACCGTAATAGAAAGGAAATCTAAAAAATTAAATGTTATATCTCTTACACTTCTAAAGTGCTATAACCTCGCACAAAAAATAAAACTAAACTTGTTTTTATTTTTTAGAAAATTATAAATTCCGAAGTCTATATCTTCTATATAATATGAGATAAGAAATTCTTTTTTTAAGGTGAACTAATTGTTCTTTATTTGAAACCACCATTCTATGAGCCTATTTCGCCCCCCAGGGGCGGATCCGGCGAGGGGCGAGGGTGGGCGATCGCCCCCCTGAGCCTACAAATATTTTAGCAATTACCGCCAAAAATTTCCTTTTTT
>JAAAKG020136182.1:0-13284 GCA_010014905.2 Druon quercuslanigerum
TCGTACTGTCTCTAATTTTGTGTTAAATCTCGCCTCGATTCTTGTTTCGAATCTCGCCTCGAATATTTTCTCAAGTCCTGTTTCAAATCTCGTCACGAATCTCTTGTTAAATGTTTTCTTAAATCTGGTCTTGAATCTTTTTTCGAATCGCGTCTCGAATGTTGTGTCAAATATCGTCACTAATCTCATCTCGAATCTTGTTTCAAATCTCGTTTTTAATCTCTTCCGAAACCTCGTCTTGTATCTTGCTTAAAATCAGGATTAATATCGCGTCTCGAATGTTATATAAAATTAGTTTTTAGTAGTTTTTTCGTAGAAAACCACACATTTACTGACAAAAAGGGGGCCTGTGTAGCCTATTAGGTCACTTCAATCTCCCCCTTTACACCTTCTTTTCATCGTTTCTCAAATCTTGTCTTGAATCTTGTTTCGATTCTCGTCTCGAATCCTGTCTTAAATCTTGTCTTAAATTTGGTTACGAATCTCTTATCGTATTTTATCTCGTATGTCAAATCTAATCTTGTCCTCGAATTTTGTCTCAGAGCTCGTCTCGTATCTGGACTCGAATCTCGTCTCGATTTTTTCTTGAATATATTTTTAAATGTCTTCGCAAATATCGTCCTGTCTCGAGCGTCGTCTTGAATGGATCCTCGAATGTTGTCTCGAATCTCGCCTCTTATGTTTTCTTCTTGAACCTCATCTCGAATCTCTCTCAACGAGTCTCGTATTGAATCTCGTTTCGATCCAAGTGGGAAAAGTATGACGGACGGACAACCAAGGTAAGTTGCTGCTGAATAATCGCCGTTTTTGTAGCTGCCAGTCGACTGATGCTCCGCAGTCAGAGTCGCGCATGGCGCGGGTGCCGTTCTGGCGCTCGCGGGCCTAAGCTTGCCATTCAAATCATTTACAACAGTAAAAAAAAAAAATACACATTAAAAAATTTATTTATTTTATTGATGATTTGAATGGTAAGCTTAGGCCCGCGAGCACATGAACGGCACCCGCGTCATGCGCGACTCTGACTGCGAAGCATCCGTCGACTGGCCGCTACAAAAACGGCGATTATTCAGCAACTACTTACCTTAGGAATCGCTACGTGGGCATAAAAGTTTTGTCTTTTGTTGAGAAATAATATGGGATGACTGTTTGTTCGATATTTTTTATAATCCATTGAACGAGATTGACATAAACAATTGATACTGTCATTTTTTTCTAAAAATATCAACTATGTAGGGCTGGAAAATTGTTCCTAGGCCTCGAAAATATGTGGTACTAATTTGCCCGTAACTTTTGTTGCAATAAAGATTTTTGCAAAAATAAAAATGAGAAATGTTATTAACAATTAAATTGTTAATAACAAAAAACTTACGGGTTTCGGGCCGGGAGACCTCGAAAAATCGATTCACTGCACCAAATAACAAAAAAAAAAAGAAACAAAGTATCCGACTGGACAAAGAAGTGCCAACGGCAAACCCTGCCAGCGCCCAGTCTAAATAAAACGAGAGCAATCAGACATTTGACGAGAGCACCATCAGCCGTCGGCCGTCGGAAATACTTTTACGATAAGCTCATGGCTCTTGGGGAGAATCGTGGGCGCATAAAAGAAGAGTTTCCCATTTTTCGTGGTACGTTCTCTAATGTACTGGCGGTATAAAGTAGAGACGAATCCCAGGATGCCATAAAGTTCTATCAGTACATTCTTGTTTGGCCAAGAGTCCTCCGGGGGTAGGCAAGATTTGGAATGTTCAACTTTAAGGGTAAAGTCTGTCGTGGGTGGCGGTTGGAGAACAAGTAGGAGGAAGGACGGAAAAGACAAAGGATATATTATATATACATATATTATAGAGAGAGAGAGAGATGAGAAAGAGGGATGAGAGGGCAAATTTGAGTTGTGTCGTGGATTTGAGCTTCAGGGAATCGGGAGAAAGAGAAGAGAGGAAGCGAACCCGGAACTTGATATAGAAATGAAGAGAGCAAGCGTCTCGTCTCCTAGAATTCATCCCCAATATGACAGGTGACGCGGCGAAACTTTGCAACTTCACGCTTGCCTCGTTGATGTAAATATTTAAAACGCCCCAGGAACCCCAAATATCAGACTTATGCGTCGTTAAACATTCACTCTCTAATGCACTCTCAACTCAGCACCATACGAAAAATATGCAAATATAAACGTTTTCTGTCTTCTTTTATTTTGTTATTATCCTTTCAGGTAGATTAAACAGCCTTGAGAAAAGGCCTCATTTCATTTTTTTATTAAATGACACAAAAAAATTGAGGGTTCACTCATGTTGAAAAAATAAATGATGGACGACTAACGAAACAACTGTATTAAGGTAAAGTAAATGGCTGCGTGCCCAGAGGCGGACCGCGGAAAGAATGGTTAGAATGTGCGAATGAGAGCCTAGTATACATCTTGTACATGTTTGATTCAAAATTTATCTTCTTAAGTGGAAAATTCAAATATTTATTTTATTATTATATTAATTATTTATTTATTTGATACAATTTTTTTAAACTTTTATAATTTTTTTACAATAAAAATATTGTATTTAAAATTTGAATTAGACAATCAATCTTAAAAGTTCCCTATCTTTAAAACGATATATAAAATCGAGAAAAAAAAGATCTATTATTAATTTCTAAAAATATTGATGGAGGCTTCTAAGCACACTTTATAAAAAACTAATTCAGATTAAAATTGTTTATTCAATAGTAGTTATTCAAAGGTTTATTTTTTTCTTTCTCTTTAGAGAAAAATTAACATTTTTATTTAATCCTAATGAGTAAGACCTCATTTTATTCTTCGAAAGATTCTCTAAATTTGTATTTGGGTTGATTTTATTTAAAAAAAAATTAATTGAGAAATAAAACAGTTATTGTTTTTATAAACAATCATAGTTTAAATTTTAATTAACACCACCCAAATAAAATTGTCGACCTGCATTATTTTTTTTCTGAAGTGTGCTTAAAAGCTTCCATCAAGATCTACAGAAATAAATAATATATATTTTTTGTCCATTTTATAAAAAATTTTAAAGCCAGACAACTTTTGAGATTGATTGTGCGTAGTGTACATCCTTAAGCTTCTTAATGACTAACTTTTTGTTATAGTTAAAAAATTTTTTTAAATTCACATATTTGGTTGCAAATTTATTTACTTTGTTAAAAATTTATCTATTTCGGTACAAAATTCATCTTATTGATTGAAAATTAGTTTTTTATTATTTGGATTAAATTTTTAAAGCTAGAAATGTAACTTCCATTTTTTACTGGAAATTTTATTATTCTATTTTAAGTTGAAAATTTATCTGTTTTATCTTTCTGGCAGAAAATTATTTTTTGTTCTTGAAAATTTAACTATTTTGTTAAAAATTCGTTTTCTTTTTTGTTTTTTTTAGTTAAGAATTCGTTTCTTTGGTTGGAAAAAAATAACTTTCAACGATCAATTCAATGGTGACCTTTAGTTTGATCTTGACGATGACCTTTAAGGTTTTATCAAAGTCAACTTATTTCTTAAATGGAAATACCTTTTTTACATCAGCAATCGATGGAGAGGAAAATTTTACGTTTAAATATGTGATATAGGTGCATTGAAACCTTGAAGGTCACTCTAAGGTTGTTTAAGCTTAAGCAAGGTGTTCATACATCTTGGAATAGAAGCTTTTGACCTTAAAGTACTGTCAAGGTCAATTTTTTTTCCATCGGAAACTCCCTTCTTTAAATCGGCAATGCATAGAGTGGGAAAATTTAGGTACGAATATTTACCCAGATCATAGGTATATAGTAACCTTGAAGGTCACTCTAAAGGTCATTTAAACATAAAAAAGGTCTACAATAGAAGCTGCAATAGAAGCTTTTCAATTTTTTTCGTAAGGAGCAAAGAAAATAACTTTAACTAGGTGCATTCAGTTGCATCCAGATGACCTTAAGTACGTCCTTGACGATAACCTGCAAGGTCATTTCAAGGTTAATTTTTTTCTATTTAAGACTTCTTTTTTTTTGCATCGGAAATCGATACAGCAGCAAATCAAACTCATTATTTTCAGGGATCTTCAAGACCAAATTGGAGCCCAGACCTTAATATATATTTAAACTTAAAATTCACAGGTTTATCAATCGCAGTTTTAAAAATGAGGGTTTCCAATGGAAAAAATGACCTTGAAATTACCTTAAAGGTATTCGTCAAGGTCATTCTTAAGGTCGCCTTGTTGCAGTTAGTAACTTTTCTCCTTGCGAAAATAATCTGAAAAGCCTCTATTCTCAGAGGTATGTTGACCTTGTATAAGATTAAATGACCTTAGAGTGACCTTCAAGGTCACAATGTATCTATGGGCTGGGTAAATATTTCAAAGTGAAATTTCTCGCGCTATCGATCGCTAACGTAAATAGGAGCTTCCTATTTTTAAAAATTTGACCTTCAGAAAATCTTGAAGTTCATTCTCAAGATCAAAAGGTCACCCTTGAATTCTTCCTCAATAGTTTTCTTCGATTCCCAAATGAAATGGTATCCAGATTAGGATGATTTTCTTTCCTCGATTTATCAGGGTCCGAAATGTCTCTTGAACTTCTTCAACCACTTGGTAAAATAGAGAGAAAATATGCCCTTTAGTCTGCAACTTCTGTCGCTTTTTTTGTCGACTCCTCAAAATGGTGAATTTATGGTGTTTCACAAATCGCCAAGCATTCATTTCTCATGCATTTTTTTTGCACCAAGGGAAAGATTTTCAAAGCACTTATGTTCGTATTTACCAATAGATCTTCTTTGTTCACAAAAGGACCCTTCGAACGATGCTGACATTTAAGTTATGCGGATTTGAGGGATAACCGGAGGATGGAATCCAAATTGAAAGGGAGAGGGTCTCTAAGCTCAGTTTTTGGCCCAATTTAGATTTGGCCCAAAAAATTCGAAAAAATACAATAAATAAATCCCAACAATAAGAAGTCGATTCCACATTAAACGGACCCCCTTTTACCCCCCCCCCCCCCTAGACATCCCGAGCACCCCTTAAAGAAATGAAAACTTCACTACTTCTATGCAGTGTTTTTGGAAAAAAAACCCAATAAATAAATCCAGAAAAATACATATACAGGTTTTTGGGGTCGCTCATTTTGAATGCGACATCTGATGATCTTTAATCATATTAGATTCAAGGTCCTTTTAAGGTCAAACTGCAAAAAATCCGTTTAAAGAATCCAGAAAAATACATTAATGGGTTTCGGTGATCGCTGATTTCAAATTTGAGTTCCGCTGACCTCTATCGTATCGGATTCAACGTATCGAAATCAACGAACCCAAAACCTATGTATGTACTTTTTTGGATTTTTTTATCAGATTTTTTGCAGTTTGACCTTCAAATGATCTTGAATCTGATATGATGGAGTTAGATGGATCTAGGATTCAAAATCAGCGACCCCAAAAACTTATGTATGTATTTTTCTGGATTTTTATCAGTTTACCCTTCAAATGACCTTGAATCCGATACGATAGAGATCAGCGGAACTCGAATTAGAAATCAGCGATCACAGAAACCTATGTATGTATTTTGTGGATTTTTTTAGTTCGACCTTGAAATGACCTTGAAGCTGATGTGATGAAGGTGAACGGATCTCGGATTCAAAATAAGCGACACCAAAAACCTATGTATGTATTTTTCTGGATTTTTTTCAGTTTAACCTTCAACTGATCTTGAATCTGATAGGAATGAGGTCAACGGATCCCGGATTCGAAATGAGCGATCACTGCAACCTATGTATATATTTTCTGGATTTTCTGCAGTTTGACCTTGAAATGACCTTGAATAGGATGTTATGGAGGTGAACGGATCTCGGATTCAAAATCAGCGACCCCAAAAACCTATGTATGTATTTTTCTGGATTTTTTGCAGTTTGACCTTCAAATGACCTTGAATCTGATATAATGTAGATAATGTGGATACTGTAGGAATTTTTTCGAATTTTTTGGTCCAAAAATTATTTATTCTTTATTCGTGTACGATAAGGCTCGATATAATAATAATAATAATAATAATAATAATGCCGGGTTTTGGTTGATGGAGGAGGCAATCAAGAGAGCAAAGATGGTTGGAACAGCCTTAGAGGATACTCAATACCGAAATCCTTACTGCGGTCAGAGAAGACCGTGCTTTGGTGGTATTAAGACTGATTAAATTTGAAGTTTCTAATTGGGGATTAATATGAGCATCTGATGAAATTTGGAGGAATAATTTTATAATTGATAGTTGATAATATTGAACAGAAATTTTCGTAATATTTAATATTTTATGTAGTGGGGAGGGGGTCATTAAATAATTTTTTTTTACTAAAAAAGGAGCATTTTTAACTAAGAAGATCCATCTTTAAAAAAAAGATAACATAATATAGGTAACATTGATTACATTTCCAGATAAAAAATTAATTTTAAATAAAAAAAGGCTTTTCGACTAAACAGTTAAATTTCAACATAAGACGTAAGGATTTAAACAAAAATTAAAATTTTAAGAATGTAGTTTAACTTGTGCGCAAGTCGTTGAATTCTAAATTAAAAAGGATAATTTTCAAGAAAATAGTTAAAATTTAAACCAAAGAGATAAATTCTTAAATATATTATTTGAGTAAACAAACAAAGAAGAAGAATCTTAAACCAAAAAGTTTCATTTTCATTTTAAAAATGGTAGTTGAATTTTCTGTTAAAAAAGGTTTCACGATCAACATATGAATTTTTAAACAAGAAATAAGTTTCTTCGAAAAAAGTTTAATTTTAAATCCAAAAATACCAATTTTGAATAAAAAAAGGATTTTTTAACAAAACTGTTGAATTCTCTACTAATTAGTTGCATTTATATCCAAAAAGGATGAAATTTTTTCAAACCAGATTAATTTTTATAAAAGAACATTTCAAAAATATAATTGCATTTTTATCCAAACAAGATTCCAATTGACTTTTTAAGAAAAGAATATGAATTTTCTAACATAAATGATAAAAATGTAACGAAATAGTTCAATTTTGTAAAGCTGAAATTTCAACCAGAAAAGATTCAGTCGTTTTTCAACACAAAAATATGAATTTTAAACAAAAAGTAAATTTACTATAATGTAGTTACAAAAGAGTTTAACGGTCAACCAAAAATTTTCATTTTTATCCAATAAAGACAAAATTTCTCCTAAAATATGTGAATTTTTAATTTACAAAAAAAGGTGCATTTTCAACCAGAAACGATATCAGTTATCTTTTCAAGGCCAAAATATTAAATTCAAACAAAAACTCTGACTTTTTTTAACAACTTAATTAAAACAAAAAGTATTATTTTTCAACAAAATTGTTGAATTTTAAAGTCAAAAAGACAAAGTTTCAAAAAAGAGGTTGAGTTTTTATTCAAGAAAGACAAAATTTCTTCTAAAACAGATGAATTTAAAAAAACTTTTAAAAATAGTTAAATTTTTATCCAAAGAAGATTTTTTAACATTTTTTAACCTCAAAATAAAAATTGCAAACAACAGCTTAATTTTCTTCTAGTTTTTTTAGCCAAAATTTAATGATCTACAAAAAATCTACATTTTTAACCGAAAAAGACGAATTTTTAACAGGACAGTTGAATTTGCAACAAAAAAGGATTTCTTTTCAAGAAAATTATTAAATTTTTAAACAAATAATTGAGTTTATAAATAAAGAGATAAACTTTTGCGAATTTTAAAAAATAACATACAGTACCGGCAATTAATTTTGGATGGGTTATCCATTTTTCGTTCCAACTTCCAACACGCGTATCTTTGTAAATAATTGTCGAAAAAAATATTTTGAAAATGGCATTAGAAAGTAGTTGTTAAGAGCTTTAATTTAATTAACTCAATTTTTTTATCTTTTTTCTAAAACTACTGAGCCTTTAACAATTTAAAAAATTTTTTAATTTTCTTTCCGCAGATTATCTCCTTATTTATAAATTTCATTATCTGGTTAAAAATTAAAAAATTTTCTTGAAATTAAATGAATGAAATCCTTTTTTGTTGCAAATTTAACTGTATTTTTTAAAATTCCCCTTTTCGGGTTATAAATGTAGATTTTTACTAGAACATTAAATTTTTGTTTTAAATTTATTTTTTGTTGCTGAAAAGTCAACCCCAATCTTTTTGGTGTAAAAGCTATTTTTTTTATATCGTATTTTTCATTTAAAAAATCAAGTTTGGGTCAACTCTTCGGATAAAAATTAAACTATTTTTTAAAAGTTTTTTTAATTTATCTGTTTTAAAAGAAATTTCGTCTTTCTTGAAAAAAATTCAACCTCTTTTTTTGAAACTTTGTCTTTTTGATCTTAAAATTCAACAATTTTGTTAAAAAATCACACATTTTGTTTAAATTGAGACGTTTAAAAAAGTCCGATTTTTTCTTTAAATTTAATATTTTGATGTTGAAAAGATAACTGTAAATTAAAAGTTCAGATATTTTAAGAGAAAATTTGTCATTATTGGATACAAACGAAAATTTTTGATTGGCCATTCAAATTTTTTGTTAAAAAGTTATACCTAAATTTTTTCTGGATGAAAGGTTAACTTTTAAAAAACTGTGTCGTTTTTTATTAAATATTCATTTTCTTAGTACAAATTTCATCCTTCTTCGATAAGATTAAAAATGCAAATATGTTATTGACAATTAAACTATTTTGTTATCTTTTTATCATTTTTGTTAAAAAATTCATGTTCGCATCTTGAAAAGTCAATTGGAAGCTTTTTTTGGATAAAAATTCAACTATATTTTTAAAATTTTGTATTTTGTGTTATTTGGTATTTTTGGATTGAATTTTTTTTTTCGTAGAAACTTATTTTTTGTTAACAAGTTCATATTTTGTTCGTGAAAAGTCAATTAAAATATTTTTAACAGAAAATTCATCTCTCAATTTTTAAATGAAAATGCAACTTTTTGGTTTAAAATTCTTTTTCTCTGTTTGCGTATTTAGGTAATTTGTTTCAAAGACTTGGTTGATTTTTATTAAACATTCATTTGTTTTAGTAGTTTTTGGTACGTTGGCATCATTCTTGTTAAAAAATTTATATTTTCATATTGAAAAGTTTTTTTTGATAAAAATTAATCTGGTTTAAGAGACATGTCATCCTTTTTGGATATAAATGCAACTAATTAGTAGAGAATTCAACAGTTTTGTTAAAAAATCCTTTTTTATTCGAAATTGTTGTTCATATTTTCAAATTCATTTCAAATTCATTTCAAATTCAAATTCATATTTTGATCATAAAATTTTTAAAATGAAAATGCAACTTTTTGGTTTAAAATTCTTCTTCTCTGTTTGCGTATTTAAGTAATTTATTTGAAAGACTAGGTTGATTTTTATTAAACATTCATTTGTTTTAGTAGTCTTTCTTCGATAAAACTAAAAATGCAACTATTTTATAGATAATTAAACTATTTTGTTATAGTTTTATCATTTTTGTTTAAAAATTAATATTCGCATCTTGAAAAGTCAATTGAAATCATTTTTGGATAAAAATTCAAATATATTTTTGAAAATTTGAAATTTTGTATTATTTGCTATTTTTGGATTGAAAATTATTTTTTTTTTGTTGTAGAAACTTATTTTTTGTTATAAAATTCATATTTTGATCGTGAAAAGTCAATTAAAATATTTTCAAAAGAAAACTCAACTATCATTTTTAAATGAAAACGAAACTTTTTGGTTTAAAATTCTTCTTCTCTGTTTGCCTATTTAAGTAATTTGTTCGAAAAGTTTGGTTGATTCACTTTGTTAAGAAATCATTTCTTCGTTCTCATAGATTTATATTTTTATTTGAAAATTCATATCTTTGGTTGAAAGTTGAACTATTTTGTTAAAAATTAAACTTTTTTAATTGATAAATCATATACTTCGGTAAAATTTAAACTACATTGTTAAAATTTTAATTTTTGTTTGAATCCTCATGTCTTTGGTAGAAATTGAACTGTTTAGTCGAAAAGCCCTTTTTTCGTTTAAAAATAATTTTTTAACTGGAAATTTATCGACAAAATTTAATATAAGAAACAATATTGATTTATTTTTTACCATAATTACCATAAGTCATCAAAACCCTAAAAATCAGGAAAATTTTATTTTTTAGAGAGAAGTCAAGGGGTTTGAAACAAATTTTGCGAAAGTCAGGAATTTTCTATAAGAAGTTCCTTAAATAACTGACAATGATAATAAAATTTTAAACTATTTAAATTTAAGTTTTAAATGTTCAAAAATATTTTTTACGAAAGAAATTAATTTAATAAATAATTAAACTTAATAGTAACTATTAATTAAATTAAATTTAATAAATGAAGTAAAATAATAATACCTGCATAATTTAAGTTTTGGCAGAAAATTAAATTTAACAAATTTGTCAAACAAACTGGTCAATTTGTCAATTTTCTTCTTTTTTTAATTTGAGGATTTAAAAATTTTGTTAAGAATCCTGTTTTTTCAATGAATCCAACAATTTTTTCGTTAAAAATTCAACTTTTTCTTTGAAGATTAAATTTTAATATCTTGGTTTAAAAATTTATTGGTTTAAGTTAAAATTAATTTTTTTGTGGACAAAAATGGAAACTTTTGGTTTAGAATAATTCTTCTTTGGTTGAGGATTCAACTTTTTTTGTTGAAAATTTACCTGTTTTTGTTGAATTAAACAACTATTATAATAATTATTATTATTTGAGTAAAAGTTGAACAACTTCGTTAAAAAATAGATTTTCTTGTTAAGGATTAAACGTTTTAGTTGAAAATTCGTCTCTTTGGCTTAAATTTGAACTATTTTGTTAAAAAATTGATCTTTTTTTATTAAAAATTCAACTATTTATGTAAAAGTTAAATAATTTAGTTGAATTTTTTTTTGGTTGTAGGTTTATCTCTTTAGTTGAAAATTTAAAAATTGTATTGAATTAAATATTTATAAATAATTTTCTTTTAATTATATTTTTGGGTTAAAAAATCAATTTTGTTTTCAAAAAATTCGTTTCTCAAATTGATTGATTCTTGGTTAAAAATTTGACTATATTGCTCAAAAATACTTTTTTTTTTGGAAATTAATCTTCTTTAATGAAAATTCAAATTTTTCTTTTTTGGTTAAAAATCAATCTTTTTCGTGAAGAATTTAATTATTTTTTTGTTAAAAATTCGGGTTTTCGGGTTAAAACTTCAACTATTTGTTTAATTAATTTTTAATCTTTTTTTACTGAAAATTTGACTCTTTAATTAAATTATTGCGTTAAAAAATAAATTATTTTGTTAAAGATTCTTCGAGTAACTTAAAAATTAATTAAATTTAACAAAAATAATTATTTGAACAAATTTTTTTTACATTTCTAACTTTTTGTCCATTTTTCACTTAGTGCGGTTATAATCAATAAAAGTTTTCAATAAAAGTTATTTAAACAATTTAATATTGTTTACAATTTTTATATTTTGGATAAGTCATAGAAAGCTAAAGTTTTTTTTTCAAAATGCTTATCTTTACTTTTCCTTTTTTAGTTATGAACAAATAATAAATACAAATTAGAGAAAATCATATTTTAAACAATCTTCTTCTTTTTTGTGACCATAATTTTCTGGAAAAAATAGATATTTTAAATATTATTTAAATTTTCTGTATTCGTATTTTAAATTTGAATTTTTACTAAAATAGTCTTCAAATGTTTCCAAATTGTTGAAAAACAAAAAAACAAATTTCAGAAAAAATTGTTACTTTAAAGTATTATTAAAATTTAATATTATTAACAATTATGAAGATTTGTTTAAAGAATTTTTTTAAAGACTAATTATATTCTAACTCACTATAATTGAAAATTAAAAAAAAATAAATTTAGGAAAAAATTGCGAGTTTCTAACTCTACTCTAAGAGAAATTTGCTAAAAATAATAATAAATTGTTTAAACAATTATTTTTGTTACCTTACATTAACTATTACTTCATTCTAATTAAAAAGTGGAAAAATAGTTAAATTTGAGAAAAAACCGCAACTTCTAGAATTATTTAAAAAAATATTATTAACAATAATAATAATTTGTTTAAACAGTTATGTTTTGGCAGAATTAATTAACTCTTTCCTTACTTTAATTCAAAATTGAAAAAAAAGTGAAACATTCTTGAAAAAATCGGGACTTTCTAACTCGACTCTAAAAGAAAATTGCTAAAAACATAATAAATTGTTTAAACAATTCATACAAACATCTAGTTGTCAGCCGAAAGAAGTATTTTAGGCATTACAAATAATTTTTATTAAAAAAAATCGTAATTAGTGTCAAAAAGTCGCAAAATCCATTTTTTCACTTATGGGGTTTTCTTTGGGAACCTGTAAAACAAACTTATGGGTGCGCTATTTTAAATAATTATTAATTTGTATTTCATGGATAATTTCGAAAATAAATTTTGAGTTTCAACTCGATTCATCACATATTGACGATTGTGAATAAAATTTACAAAAAAGTATTTTTTTTATGGGAAATACGTGTTAAACTCTATAGGGTTGTCTGTTTGAAAAGAACAGATTAGCAAAATAACAATGATTCAGTTCTACAAATTATTTCCTCTGTCGAGGGGGAAAAAAAATAAAGCATATTTCTGCCATTGAAACGCTGATTTGCACATCTATGGTTTTGTGGAATTTTGCTCAATCGGAATTGCACGCTCACCGCATCCGAGGAACTTGAAAAGCGGTATAAACACCAGGGAATTTGTTTTATTCAAGAGGACTTTTTTCCTGAATTGATTGATCAGGTTCTCTAACTTTTGATGACAATCTAACCGAATTTCATATAAGGCTATCGGCTGATCGATGGAGGCTGACTTTGCAGAGATATCGAATTATTTCGTCCCTCGAGATGGCGTTAAAAGCGTAACAGGTCACGACAGGCCAGTTCGACCCCTCAACGATAATTAATTGAAATGCTGTCGAAGATGGGGCACTTTGATGAAAGTTTTCTTCTTCAGGGATTTTCCTATGAGGGAACACGTCAAGCGATAAAGTTCTGTGATTTTGGACATCATCATTTTTCGTATCTGTCAGAAAGATCTGTATGAATTTTTAGAGAGCCGTTATTAAAGCTTTATAGAGAAACCGTTTTTTTTTAAATTTTCCGGAAGAGGAAGAGAAATTTCAGCAGCGGTAAAGGCATAAAATTTGGTTAGATTCTTAAGCAAATTCTGTTACAATTTAGTCATTTTCAGTTATAGTAACCTAACGCTGAGGTAGCGGCTTACTGGCCAGGGCGTAGTTTGCGCGGAAGAAAATCCATCGCGCCGGCAAATTAAAACATCAACAGTT
>JAAAKG020136183.1:0-13283 GCA_010014905.2 Druon quercuslanigerum
GTCCCCCAATCCGAACCCTGGCTAGACTGAAGCATCCGGAGGGACACCACGCAGGTAGAATAAAACGAACCGTTACACTACAAATGAATGCGCAATTCATTGTCCCTAAGTCGCTACGCGACTTAGAAACGACCTTCCTTTTCTGAACGCTGACGTGATCACTTTTCCACACTAGTGGGTTTTTGCCTACTTTTCTCAATGCTCACGTCATCAATCGAGAAATCGATCGATTCGCCAATATTTTTAGTTGTAGAAAGTGGTATTTTCGACGGTGGTGTTGGATAAAAGATTTTTGCTTTAGAGGGTATTTAGTTCGATCCTGAAAATATATACAAAAATCCTGATCTACGCTATTTGGCTAAACTGCTTGAATTTTTTTTGGGGTAAGTGTGGTCAGCCTCAAAATATGCGGCCACTAAATTCTAACAACTGAAAATCATAACGAATTGATGAGCATTATCCAGAGTACAGATAACATTCGAAATAATATCTTGTGAAAGATGTTGCCCTAAACTACATAAAACTCTCAGTTCATAAACAGTAACTCTATCTGTTATCTTGTAGTTAATAAAGCGGTGCCTATTAAATTTAAATATAAAGGCATTCATATAACAGTTTATCACGATCTAGTATCAAAACACGAACACAAATTCTGTCGAATAATTTATACAAAAAGGGGATTAATTCGTAGTCATGATACTCTTTCATTTGCTTACGCAGAAAATTCATAAGCAATTAGACTCGCTCCAAATTGTAAGTATAAAATATACTCTTATTCCTCATTGCGATTTTATACCTTAGCAAATAATGGATGGAGAAAAATATAATATAAAATCCTGATCAACGGCAAGTCCTAAAGTTTCCGCTGAAAATTTTTAAAGAATTACAGATTGTTAAAAACTGGCGCTAAAAGAACATAGAAACACGTTCAGAATGTTAGAAATTAATGGCCTGCTTTAGAATTTGTATATTTACCGTAGATACCTGGTGAAACTACACATCTCGGCAGATTACAGTCAGGTGTTGAAAAAACTGACCTTTTTTATTGATGAAAATAGAAAATTAACGATCTCAAATTAACCATCTATCGCTTTATGTTAATGTTAATCAGATACTTTTGATACCTCTACAACCATCCTACAATACTCAAAATTTATCATTGTTATTCTCACTGGAATCTTGTAAAGAATGGTAGTCTCAGAATTCAAGTACGATTTGAAAAAGCTCACGTCTGAAGAAATTACAGCTGATTGAGTGATTCGCTTAGGTGGGGATAATACATGTACATTATAACGAGGTTTTTTAAACGTTATTTATTTAGTTGCTCAGGATGGAAAACTAGCCAGATAGTGATGATTCTTTAGGTGATAAAAATTAATATAATAATTGACTGGCTGTCTCTCAGTGGTGCCAATGTTGATTGTCCGGCTGTCAAATATGCCAAAAATTCGAGTGAAGAAACGTTATTTTAGTACTCTTGAAACCCAGTTGGAATGATTATTTGAATGCTAAGACCTACCAAAAAATTTGACTGGCAGCTCTTGAGTAGTGCCAAAGTTGACTAGCAAGCTGTCAAGCATATTTAAAAGGACAGGATGAAAATTAGAACCATCGTTTTAGTACTCCTGAAACGCATCAGGGATGATTCTTTAGGTGTTAAAATTGAAGATAATAATTGACGGGCTGTTCCTCAGTGGTGCCAAAGTTAAATGGCTGGCTACCAAGCATGCCAAAAAATCAAGTGAAAAAACGTCATTTTAGTACTCTGGAAATCCATTGAAGATGACTGTTTACGTGCACATAACTAACAAAAAATTTGAATAGCAGCTCCTGAGTGGTGCCAAAGGCGACTGGCAGGCTGTTAAACATGTAAAAATGACAGTATAAAAATTAAAACTGTCTTTTTTATCGGACACAGAATGAACGTTTTGTCCTTTTCATTATCTAAGATTTTCATTTATAGGATACTTCTCTAAAACTAATATGTATATTTAAAAAAATAACACTACCAAAATTTCACTTTTCACGTAATTTCGAAGCTCTCAATCTGTAAATAATTTTTTTTAACTAAAAAAAGGTGGAGAGGATTTTCTCACCCCCAAAAAAACAAACTCACTCAATGCGGACACAGAAAAATAAAAACATATTTTTTGTGAAATACCCTAATGTCCAGTAGGCCGTATAAAAACTGTTTTTCTGATTGTTCCGCAAGATTTTTAGAAGTAATTATTAATTATTTATATACTGCTTATTTATTATCTTCAATAAACAATATTTGGAAGCGCCTTCAAACTTAACAAGGTGTAATGTTCTGCAAGATCAGCAACGTATATACTTTGTACATCTTAAACGCAGAATATATATAAACTATATTTCTGCCGTACCTTCGCCTCAGTTTGGGTTGGCATATGGTACGGTCAAGAAGTGGGCTTTTGGTTTGAATCAAATCATTGAAAAATATGTCGTCGCCCAAAACCTGTTGCGTTTTTGATAAAATTAAAAAGGTAAAATTACTGTTGTTAACTGATAAAACGTTAGAAGCATGTGACAGTGTATTAGAAAACCGAAAAAAAAGAATTTAACATGTCATTTGGTTTTGCTATCTACTGGAAATGCCATAGAAGGATATCATTACAAGTTTCAAAAAAAAATTTCTGCACTGATGAACAAATATAGAACAAAGACTGCAGCTTCTATTGAATTTTATGTTCCATCAAATCCTGAATTGCCATTAGAACAATCAATGTTTGCATCATCAAGTTCTGGAGGTAAGTCTGCGGAACCTTTTTCATAATTTGCGTTATTACTTCGTATCTTTCTAAATTTTTACTATAATTCAAAATAAATAAATAAAGCGGCTACCTGTTTCGTTTCATTGTAAAAGTGGAGGAAAAATATCAATATTGAAGTGCAACAGTTATAAACGGGTTCTCAGTCATGTTTTATTATTCAAAATTTAAAATTATTCCGCATGTTTTGAAACGAGTGTGCAGAGTTTCTACGCAACAAATGTATCCATGTTTTACTTTTCAAATCATTTTTATTGGAGTTCCGTGTTTTTCACTAAAATTAATGGGTCTTTATTTATTTAAACTGATTAGTGAAGAAAATGTTATTTTCGCAGGGGAAAAGTTTGAAATTAAAAGTGTTTCCATTGAATATTACAAAATATGACTGATCCACTAATATGAATTTGGCCTCACTGTATGTGAATTACAAGGTAACGAAATTTCGGTTTCCTGAGGCCTTGCCCCCTTATTTAGCATTAGTTGGTGAAAATGGATTTTTTAATTAGTTGAGATTAAAAAATAATATTTTAGATGTGGCTCTCGATCTTTGAAGTAGCGTACGCCTAGCCCAAACAACGTCGACTGATAAAAGCTTGCACATTTTTGGAAGTTTCCAACTTTAAACATCGCAATGTTGTACAATTTTGAATGTTTTAATTTGAAATAGTTTACCGACGAATTGCACTAAATTAAAATCATCCCAAATCGATAATACTTTGCAATTCAAATATCAGAAATGTCAAGTCAATTTCATTATTAAATCTTGAAACATTACCAAATTTCATATTAAAGGCGTTGATAATCAGTTTTAAATTTAAGAATTTCAGATTTAAACTATCTACATTTTGTAGTTTTAATCAAAAATTCAAAAAATTGTCTAGGGTTTTCAATTCTTCGAAACCGTAGAATATCGAAATTTAAGACTTGATAATTGCACAATTTTCATTTTAAAGGCTTTGCAATTACTAAATAATTCTGAATCAAATGCCTCTAGAATAAATGCAAAACAATAAAGCATTTAGAAAGTCATTTCTTTAATTTAAGCTTTAAAAGTTAGTAGGTGCTAGAAGTAGGCACTAACAATTGGATTATGTTTTATCTTAAACTATTCCAAAATATCAAACATTCTAAAATCATGTTACTTCATCTTGACTGTTTTCTAGAATGATTGAATTTTAAAGATTTATAATTGAGAAATTTTCTCTTTTGAATAGTAAATTTATTATTGGATCATAAAACATGTGCATGTAATTAATTTTCGAAACACTCATTTCAAAATAAAATTGTTTACTTTAAAACGCTCTTAATTAGAAATAACGAAGTTTCCACTCCTATCTAATAAAATTTTCAAAATTATAGACGGTAATTGTATAATTTTTGGGGCTTTTGAATTAAAATTCTTAAATTTCAAAATATTCAATTGTAAATGCTATTATTTGGAAATTATAAAAGTTTAATTCCATTTCGTTCATTATGAAATAATGTCCTTTTTTGAAAGTTTTATCTGATCTAGAATTGATGAATTTAGAACGTTCAATATATCCTCGCTCAATATATTGTCTCTAAAGCGCTCTCAACCGCAAACTCTGAATATGGAAAACTATCATCTCCAGGTAGGTAAAAACAATTTTGATCTGGAATAATATCAAATACCTCCACATTTAGGAATTCTATAAATCATTTACGCCAATTAAATCAATTAAGAAAAGTTGAAAAAGAATTTTCAAAAGAAACGTAAGAGCTGCAAAAAGTTGCTTAGATTAATTCTGTACAGGAAATTAAGACTAAGGTTTATATTTTGTTAATAAATGTACCCTTAACTTCAACAAAACTCTTCTCTTAAGATTCTATATGTCTATACTGTATTTTTCATATACTTCAAAGTTAGTTTATAGTATCTTAGGGGATCAGTTTCTACAAAATTGTTATATTTTCTCTCCAAAACTGACTTCTTATTGATTAGGAAATAGTTTAATATCACCTTTCACGCCGAAACTTAAACAATTTTTCACTAAATAGTTTGGTTATTCCGGTTTTTTTAAAATCTGTTTTGAAGTTGCTGCCAAGTATTTTAATTTAATAATGCAAAAAATCGTTGATTGTTTTATTTTTATTTTCAATTTGTTTAATAATAATATTTATTTTGTGAGAATGTTACTTTATTTAATTAAATAAAATCAACACCTATTTTCGGTACTGCACTTACGAGGTCTTAATCCTTAAACGAAAACTCTAAAATGGGTATGTCGGGCGCCAGGCCTTACGTAGCCACTCAAAAAAAAAGATCTCAAGACGCAACGCTCAAAAACCTACAACAAAATTCAACATCAGCAAAAATACTACGAGGCTCAACCCCAAATCTAAATTGATGTAAGGCACAGTATATCGGAACAAAAGATTGCTAGCCCCGCCCCTTTAATCTGGATAACGGTAAAGGGGTTGGTCGATCGCCAAAGTAAAGGAATCCCTACCTTCAAACAGAATTAAGCAGCCAATAATTAACATAACAATTGGCAATTAGTTTATTGGTGTTTATTAAAATCAGCGTGTCCTAGTAACATTCTCTACCATAAAACGAAACGACGTTCCTATTCTGAACTACACATTTTCATTTGCAAGGATACGCACTCTTAAACTATACGAAGAATTACCTACACCTAAATATTTATCCGACACTAACTAATGCATATAAGATTAGGCTCTTCCGTTGGTTTTCTCCACGGGACTGTTCTAAAATCAGTCTACATACCCTACCAACTTTACTTCCTAACATATCTTGACTTGGTTTTGGAGGTTACCCAATTTCAAAATGAACATAATCACACTACGGGGTCGGAATTTTCTAAGGTATAGTCAAATCCAATCGATAAACAGGGGTGATAATTCGTCAAAAGGGGGTAGGTATCAAACGAGGGGGGAGTCATAATTACAGAAAGGGTCATACATTAAAAGGGAAAATCACAATTTCGCAAGGGCTAGTCATAATTATCCAACAAATCTAGAAAAAGATGGGGGGAAACATCAGAAGGGGGAGCCACGATCGTTATTCACCAGAAAGGGGGTAATCATAATTAATGAGAAGGGGTAGTAGTAATTATTCAGATAGGGTGATTCACAATAATCAAAGAGGTGGAGTCACAATTAATCGAAAGGGTATAACATAGTAGGGCATAGTAGGGCATCAAATAAATAGCGAACAATATCAACCATCACACAAAAAAAAGAGAAATTAATAATAATACACCAAAAATCCACATTTTTGTGGTAGTAAATTCTATAAAGTAATTACCTTAATTCGTAAGCTTAACTAGGAACATAAAATTGAATCTAGTAATAGGCTCAGTCATTGAACAAAGCCTCGAACATGTCTCATCTAATTTTCCTTCAATGTAACCATACAGAAATAAAAGCAATACATCAAAAAAAAATCCTATAATCCCGCATTATAACAACCTCATAAAAGCAAAATTTCGTCAGCAAAATTATTACACTGCAAAAGGGCTGGCCACGTGTCAAGCAAATCCCCTCCGACTGAGTCTATTTAAACATTGAGTCTTACCGTAGAATTCGCCGCAGAACTAATCCTCCAAATTCGTCCTCGGAATATGCTCTCAAATCTTGGAAAGTTAATCCTTGGAATTCACAGATCAATGGTTGGCGTAAATCCTTATTTGTAAGGGTCCTCCCGCTTCGGTAATCTACCCGGCAGACTTCTTATACGAAGTAACTACTTTATGCCTCGGGGACACACGGGATAAAGAACGCGTCTCTGCATGTCCTCGGCCAACGTGTTGACATTCCGGGAACACTAACGGAAAAGAGGATGCGTCTCAGCGTGTTCTCGGCTCGTTCCTCTCCTCGCTTTGTCCTACTCGTAGCCCGAACGCTGATTGGTAGAGCTGGCGCGACGGCGGGCATCATGTGGTAGTGGACCTCAGGGCTGGCTACATTGGGTGCGAGCTGCCCAAGTAGTTTATTCGATCTTCCACATTTATCGATTTGATTAACCAAATTTAGCTAAATCGGTGGATAATTATTCTCCTTACTCTCCGGTAAGACCTATTGGCGACAGCCTGGAGCCCAAATTCATCTTGTCATCTGCTAACGATCTCCTCTGGTACCAGTAGTCTCAATAGTAATAGTTCGAGCCTGGCCTAAAGGGCTCCCTCTAGTCATGCTGGGGAATTAAGAATAAAAACTTCTCAAATGAAGCTTTGTAGAGTTCCACGCCAGGTGGAGAAGTCGAATTTGGAATTTTTGGAATGGCCTAGAATATTCCTCGAATCCAGTCGGCATCTCGACAAAAGTCTTCTTGAAGGGTGACGTATTCGTCAAAGCGTTGGTTGGTTGCCCTAGATTTGGCGGGAGAATTTGAATGTCCTGACTCCCTATTTTACCCTCGTCGAGCATCTCTGGATCTTTTAATGTCCTATTAAGTTCCGTGTGTCTAAAATGTCCCTCGAATCGTCTCGTCGGCGGCAACCGTCCGTTACATTATATAATAAAACAAACAAAATACAGCAAAATCAATTCTTAAATATACAAAATCCTTATAATTACAGTCCCTAGTCGTGGAGTGCCGTGCAGTTCCCGAAGTGTCACATAAAAAATCTTCGAAACATAATCAGAAAAATAAAAAAAAAACAACTGGGTTTTTGTGAGTTACAAAAATTTTGCAACGTCACAATTTACATAAACTATTCGGCGTCCAACAAAAATGCTCTGAGTGTTCAATAACGTGGAACATCAGGAACACATTAAAATTTCGTAATCTCGTAAGGTTTGCACTGCTCAGTATATTCTGTTATCAGTCTTTTTTTTATATTTTTACATATTTTTTCCGTAAAAAATTGTTCTAGCAAAATACACCGATTAGACTTTTCATTTATTATCAAACAATCATCCAGATCGACCAGTGTCATAATATTGCTTTAAATTGTTTCGAAAGCCGTATATAGTACTATTTACATAATTTGTTGTTCATAACTTTTTTGCTAATTTTTTTATAACAATTAATACAAAATAATGACCCTTAATAACCAGAATTCACTTTAATTTTTTTTATTTATCCTGGACACATGATTAAACTTTTCACTCTCCTGGTATTTTTTCGTACGATCAGCTATTATTTATTTACAATATTATGAACATTGTATTTTTTATGAACATGCGCTCTCCTAAAAGCCAAAATTTTCAATTTATTAGCTATTACCTTTTTTATAGGGTTAGTTTTACCATAAAAAATGTAATAATCTTGGGTAGTATTTTTGATACGTGCGCCTCAATGTTTTTTAACCATTGTTATTAAGAAAAACGCTCTATTACGAAAATCGACTTTTTCTTTGTTTTTTCATAAATATATAGCACAAAATAAAACTTTTCACTCTCGTGATATTGTTGCGTACGACCAGACATTATTTATTTATTTATTTCTGTTCCTAAAATCTACAATTTTCAATTTATTAGCGATTACGTTTTTTTATATCCTTAAATTTACCATAAACAATGGAATTATCTTGAGTAGTATTTTTATACCCGCGCCTCATTGTTCATAAGGCTATAAATAAATAATGGCTTGTCGTACAAAAAATATCACGAAAGTGAAAATTTTTATTTTGTGACACAGATTTATAAAATTTTGTTAATAACAATAGTTAAAAAAACATTAGGACGCACGTATCAAAAATACTGCCCAAGATGATTACATTTTTTATAGTAACATTAAACGTATAAAAACATGTAATCACTAATTAATTAAAAATTGTGGCTTTTAGGGGACGGTATGTTAAAAAAATATATTGTTTAGAAGACCACGAATAAATAATGTCTGGTCGTACGAAAAAATATCACTCAAGTGAAAAGTTTAATCATGTGTCAAGGATTAAAAGAAAAAATGTAAGTCAATTCTCATTATTGAGAGTCATTATTTATATCCATTGTTATAAACAATTTAGAAAAAGAAATTATGAACCACAAATTATGTTAATAATGCTAGAAAAGGCTTTGGAAACAATCTAAAGCAATATTATGGCACTTGCTGATCTTGGTGATTGTTCATTAATAAATGAAGAGTTTAAACGGGTTTTCCTCTTACAAATATCAACTTTTTAACAGCAACTTAAGGAGAGAAGTTTTTATTAGATCGGAAGATTTATTTTTCCTTTTAAGAGATCTATCCTTAATGTAAACAGTGTACAAGTTAAAACAAAATCTGAGCAATGGATTCTGAGCTAATACTGTGCAAATATGGCAATTTTGTTTAAAAAAATAATTTGTTCATGACAATGTATATTTCAAACAGTTCTTCGTACGAAAATAGTGCAAAACGCAAAAAAGTTTTATTTTTGCTCAGACATATTAAAAAGGATTTTATCATTTTTTTGTGAATAAACAATGAAATTGTTTAAACAAAAATTGACCCATATTTCGAAAATCTACCCAATTTGTTCATAATGAGCGGCCTGTTTTCTTTTTAAAAAAAGTAATCTCAGGAACCTATTAGTACATAGAGAAGTGTTAGTGGCTACCCGATTATTAGTTTTTATTTTCGCAAAAATATTTAACTACTCTAATAAGCCTAGATGAAAATTAAGCTAGATAAAATTAAGCTGGGTATACACTGTAAAGCTTTTATAATTTTCTAGCTTCATGAGGCTACAGAAAATTTTTTATTTTAAATTTAATTTCCGAGGGAATTCCCCATAATTTTCCTGTTTATTTAATATATAAATATATATATTAACCGTCTACCAATAGGAAAATTAAAGAAAGTCCCTTTTGTAGCTTCACTGTTCTTCTTTTCTCAGAATTATTGCCATGTGACCCTACAACTCCTGTATCTTTAAAGCCATTGGCACCTGTAACTGCAACTCCTGCATATCTAGAGCTAGCGACCTCTGCTTCTACAACTCCTGTATCGGTTGAGCTATCGACATCTAAGCCTGTAACTCCTCCATCCCTAGAGCTATCGGCATCTTCACCTGCAACTCGTCTGTCGGTTGAGCTATAGGCATACAAACCTATAACTCCTCCATCCCTAGAGCTATCGATATTGGCACCTGCCATTCCTGCATCTATGGTGCTATCGACATCTGCACCTGCAACTTCAGCATTTATAGAGCTATCGAAAACAGCCGGATTCCAAGATAAATGTTTGTTTTTTAAAAAGAGAAGAAAGAAAATGAAAGGAAAATTCTGATAAAAAGGAGCCAGTTTTTGGTTATCACAAAACTTGCAAAACAAATACTGAAAACGGACACAGGCTCACTAGTAAGAAAAAGGCTTAAACAGATTGGCATCTTAAGTGAAGTGATCATGAGATTAATTATGAAGAAATCTGCAATTTTGTAAAAATCAATGTCAGTGAAAACAAGAATTTACACTTTTTGAGTTTTTTGCGAACTTTATATGTCAATCACTTGAGCATGATGCATGCACAAGACCTACAATCCCTTACACTTTTCAAAACGCAGCATTTGGAAATTAAATTATAGAATACATTTGATAAGGGAATTAGCATCATAGATGTAAGTCCACGCAAAAAGAATATTAAATCTTCTTCCAACACTTTACTAGAAGATTATAATTTCAAAGAATTGAACACCGCTGACTCTGTTCAGAGAGCAGCCCTTATTTTGAGAAAGGAAATTTTACAAATTGAGAAAAAGGAGTTGCTAGACAAATTAACTTCAGCGGATTTGATAAAGGGGGAATGTTCGATTCCAGATATTCTTAAAAAAATTTATCTGACGCTACTTGCTGGTCCCAATACCCGGCGAAAAAAAGTAATAAGACAGAACGTTTAGTAGACTCGCTATCGCAGGATGCAATCTATACAATTTCAAGTAGAAATATTAAAACTTTAAAAAAAGTGAAACTGGGAATAGCTTTGGAAAACTTAAACAGTACCAAAAAAGTTATAAATATCATTAATAGATACGGCCCTTGATGCAGCTACAGTGTAGTCGAAGAATTAGAAACCGACGACACTTTTGCAGCTACGTCTCGTTCACAAATCTGTTCGGAAGACATTTTATGAACATCGGATTTATGTACAGGAATGGCATTCATTATTACACGATATTGTCGGAATCATCTTTCAAAACATAGACAACGACGTGATTATTTCGGAAGAATTAATAGAAGCTGATGATAGTATGGATTTAAGTGTTGCTGCAGTACACGGCATTAGGAAAAGAGGAAGGACTTTTGATACCATATATCCCGAATTACAGTCCTATTATAAAAACCCAGAGTATCTAAAACATTAGTTTCTGTTGATTTTGATTCAAGACATTCTTCATCCAGTTGCGATAATAGTGTATTGCAGCAACTTAATTTTGTCTGGATGCTGTGTCACTTCTTAGAAATTTCTAACACACCAATGTGGATAGGTTTTCAAAGTTTGATACGAGAAGAAAATTCATGCAAAAAAAAGTTTCATATTTAACTGCTGTAAATTTATCAGCAAACAACAGAGCTGTGGTTTTAGAGACAATGAATCAAAGCCTGAAAGTTGCAGAAGAATTTGGTGAGCACTATATGCAAGCTACATATGATGTAGCTACAGCAAAATTTGCACTGCAAATCCAAGCTTGTGAAAGGCCCATCTAAGATAATCTCTTTATTAACCTCAGAGGGTTTTAAATTATGCTAGCTCTATTCAGGGCTATATGAAAGTTTCGCGAAAATTGCGGTTTGTCTAACATAATGCTTGACAGTGAAATTCTGGTAAAAAATGTCACCCAATAGCGACGTTAGGCCTTGAAACCCTTCACATTAAGCAGTTTCTGAGAGAAAATGATATTGAATTGGAAGAAGATGACCTGATACAGTATTTAAAAAAGTTTCAAAAGCAAAAGTCATCGAATCCCACTGTAGATGATAAACGCGTTTTCCAGTTGTTTTAAAAATACGAAACTTACCGAGAAGAAACAGAAAATGGTGCAAAATGAAACAAAAAAATTAATAAAAATCTAGGATAGTCATTCTGGGATGAAGGAGCTGCTTGCAAACGGAGGTTTTGGATTCAAGAGAATAGACAAATCATTTTTGAGACTTTTTGAGTACTGGAAATAGAAAACGCATTATTGATTTTATCGGATTGTATCATAATTTTGAAAATACTTTGTGCAATGCTTTACCTGGCTTCCATATCTTAACACGTTGTGATCAAAATCTTGATTTTTGTAGAAAAGGGAAAATGAGACCGAACGAAATCTTAGCGACATCCGAAAAGTTCCAAAAAGCTTTTAAGGATCTCGGAGAGATAAATTTATCCGATTCGCAGAAAGTTCTTTTTATTCTATAAGAATTCGTCCGTAGAATGCACAACGAAAGAAAACTTAACGACGTGGATGAAACTAGATTATTAGTATTTACGAAAACATGTAAGGCAAAAGATATTAATTACAAATTCATAAAAAAGGCAAAAAAGTTCGATGGGTTAAGTCTACCAACATGCATAGCAGAACTGTACCATAAACTGTTGCGAACTGCCTCAATAACGAACACTTGGAAGAATGCCTATCATCAGCATCCAACTGATTTGCTGTCAACTGATTACGGCTGGAGAGTAATTGACGAAAAATGTTGATTTTTTTCGTTCCACGGAGAGCAGTTGCCCACCCTTGTGAATGAAGTGAGAATTGAAGACAAGCAGGTCAACGAATTAGCCTTGCAAATTACTTCCTTTGTACGTACTGTCAATTAGCCCATTTAAACTCATTCTAAACATATGAAGCATTTACATTTTATTCTTATCAACTTTCAGATGACACGCAGACAAGTAATGCGGAACAGGATGACGAGTCAGAGAGGGAAGAAAGATCAGACTCGAATCAAATTCGGAAGATGACGAAGAAACTGCAGACGAATATCTGAATGATTAAATATATGCTGTTTGTAAAAATAATAACATATGGTACAGATAATAAATATTCCTAAACTTTTTTATATTTGAATATCTTTGATGTAAGAAAGAGTTAGCTTTTTAAGTAATATCAGCAGTAAAGTTTTGTCATACTATAGTTGTAATTCCACAAGACATTTAAAACCATCTCATTTTTTAACTTGTTTTACATTTAACCTCCAGCCAATAAACTTTGGGATTACTAAGTAACCAGCAGTCAAAGTTTTATTTAGATGTAAGGGCCTGATCAATAGCCCCCAATGGGTTTTAAGAAAACTGAATTAAAGTTTTATTGTTCGACTTGTTTACCTGTTTGACAGGATGACATGCCAGTCATCTCTAGTACACATTTATTTCCCATAAGCTTCATGAGTACTGAAATGACGCTTCTTCACTGGAATTTTTGGCATGTTTGACAACCTCACAGTGGGGCGAAATGAAAAAACGATGTTCAAAATAACCTGTAGGTCCCAATTCTTAATCGTTTTTCAATTAATTTTTTTGAACAAATTCAACTATGAATTCTTAAGAAAACTGTCGAGGCCGATTTTTAAATTTTTGTTTGTTTAAATTTTTATAGAGCT
>JAAAKG020136185.1:0-13282 GCA_010014905.2 Druon quercuslanigerum
AATAATTTCCAGTTTAATATAATGCGCATTTTTCAATCATAAAAATAAAAGATTGAAAATACTTGTATTCCAATAGTAATGCATACTATGAATGATAATAATATAAATTTATTCAAATGATATACATTTTTCAGGTTAGCTAAGAATAAAGTTTAATCAGAAATATGAAGAAAATATTAAAGTAATTATTAAAAATAAGATTTGTACTTTATTTTGCAATATCTGAAGAAACAGCCCCAGACTCAGGTACAGAAATAAATATACTCTAAATTTGATACAATAAAATTGAAAATAATCTAGAAAAGTTCGCATTTCGTTAAAGCCGAAGGAGCTTTAACAAAAGAGAATTCACAACCACCGAATGATGTTTGTCGATGCATTGGCCTTCAATTTTTAAAAGGCTTGTGCACCAATTTAGAGTAAATAAAAAGACCAAGTGCGTAGCACGAGGTGAATGCATCGTCGAGCGCGAGACAAATATATTATCGAGCGCCCTAGGCGCGCTCACACTTGCGAGCGAATCGAGCTGACTGAAAAATCTTTCGTGGTTGAAATTTCGTCTTTTTTGGTTTGTAAATATATATTTGTTCTACAAAATTCCTCTTGTTTGATTGAATTCGAAGTTTTTTGATTTAAAATAAAAATTACATTTTTCGTTCGTATTACATTTTTTTCGACAATTTAAATGCGGGATTGCAAATTTTTATATTTTGATTGAAAATGTAAAAATTTCGTTGAAGATTCATTTCTTTGGTGATCGTCTAGCTTTTTTGTGAAATCTGTGAGTCAATAATTTCATTATTTTATTAAAAATTCTTTTTTCTTTGTTTAAAATTTATCTTTTTTAGTTAAAAAATCCACACTTATTGTTTCGGGTTGAAAATTCGTCTTTTGACGTGAAATGTTAATAGTTTAGTTAAAACTTTTTCTTTTACTTGACTGAGAAATTTTTCTTGTTAAGTATTTTAGTTAAAAATTGAACTATTTTGCTAAAAATTAAATTATTTGGTTCAAAATTATCTTTTTCGTTAAAAATATCTTGTATGGTTTGAAATTCAGTTATTTGGATGAAATTTGTGTTTTTGACTTAGAAATTAAAAATTTTGGTTAAAACTTTTTTTTACTTGATTGATAAATCAGCTATTATGGTAGAAAGTTGAAATATTTTGTTTGTTTTCTTTTTTTTTTGTGAAGATTGAAAATACATATATTTGAATGATAATCTAACTTTTTTGTCGAAAATTCATTTTTCTTGGTTGAAAATTTATCATTTTTATTAAAAAATTGAACTATTTGTTTGAAAATGTATACTTTTGAGTTGAGAATTCAACTATTGGGCTTCCAAATAACTTTTTTTTTTAAATTCATTAATTCGGTCTTTTCGACTTGAAAATTTCTTGTTTAATCTCTTGTTTAAAAATTGAACTATTTTGTTGATAATTAATGTATTATATTGGTTATATTAAACTATTTGTTAGAAAGTTGAACTGCATACTTTTTTATTAATTTTTGTTTGAAGATTCATACTTTTATGTAAGAATTCAACTATTTTGTTAAAAATTAATCTTTTTTATTGAAAAATTTTTGTTTGTAATTTTGGGTATGTAGAGCTTTTTAAATTGAATTTAATATAGTATGCATCCACATTGCATTAATTAAATATTGAATTATTTCTCTTAAAATACATTCGCCAGGTTCCTAATCTTGGCGTATAATAACACGAAGAAGCGCAAAGTAACCTCAACATATTTTACTTTATGATTTGTACTTATTGTCGTAATTAAGTAAATCCTGCGACTTTATTCGCGCCTTTTTTATTGAAGACTGCGCGACGTTTGCAAATTCTGTTATCACGAGGAAAAGTTGTTGTTGAAGTAATGTAAACATTTATTTTGAAAATTGAAAGTGTCTTATCTATATGGAGTTAAAATCCAGACAGAAAAATCGAGGATTTATTGGAAGCCCTAAGGAGGAATTATGCTGCTTTTATAAGCAACTCAAGGATTTTTCTCAAGAAATGTATTGACCTTGTTGGTTACTGATCTACGTCAACGATGACACACTGGGAAATTACACTGCGGTTATTTTTATAATTAAAACCAAATAAAAGCAACTTACATTTATTCATGTGCGTCTGATACTGACTTCCTGAAATATCCTATCAATAGGACAGAATAAAGTAAAATAATACATTCATCGCCAACTTTTAGATTTATGTAATTCAAATAAAGATTAAATCTTTGCAAATATTTTTCAAATTAAATTCTAAGTAAATTTCAACAAGGATAAAGGTAGTGATACTTATTTTATAGCATTATGATTAAGCGAATTCATCTACAAATTTACAATATAGCAGAAAGTAACAAAATTTTAAGTTAAAAAGTTATTTACCTCAAAAAGATCTATAAAAGTTTTCAAGGTCAAAACGCCCAAAAAGCTATAGAATTGATGTTTTTTCCATTTATCGAATTAAATATTAAAAATTTATAATAAAAACTTTAAACCTAATTACCGAACGCATAATATCGCACGCTGGATACATCAATCAAAATTATCCTGATATACTAACCAGCAAATTTCTCACCGCTTGTGAGAAACGACCAGTGCCGGGCCAAAAATTGGTGTTGCCCCCGGTGATACTTAATTTTCTTACTTCAACGTTGAGTATTATTTTCACATGTTTTATTTAGATCTTATATTATCACTATCTCATTTGATTATTTTTAATGTTACGAATATTTAATTTAATGTCAATTGGCTTTAATATTATCACTGTATATTCGCGTTGAAAGTTCAGTGCGCATTTACTTTTTGTGAGTTTTATAAGTGCTGGAAGATTGATAATATGAATAAGATAATAGTAGATTATGTACCTAGGCAGTAAAGTTGAACTTTATACGAGAATGCAGAATGTAACGTCGTTACAAATGCATGGAAAAGTGGAAAAACTGCTTTTACATAAAATATCCGCAGTGTTAAAATTTCGAACAAAAATGGAAGGACAAAGCTAAAAAAATTTAATTTTTCAAAGCACCAAATAATCGAAATTTTCTTTAAATAATGGAAAATCCTATTTTAAGGGACGATATCAAACTGAAGTGTTGTGACAACGGTGTTACACATAAAGTGTATAGGTATATCTTTTTGTTTTTATAATGGGCATTATTTAATATAATCCAAAATAACGTCTTTGTACCTTAGATTATAAAAAATGATATCTTAATATATTTTTACATTTTCACATTTTACATGAACTAAAGGGTCTTATTCTAAGAAAAAAATCGCATCATACTTATTTTAATCGAATGTACAGAAAAGAATGATCGATTAATGTTCATTTTTATTTAAAATTATTAAAGTATGTCTCCTAAAAAATAATGTAATGAATATATAAATTATTTTACTGTTTTCGATGACTGTAATGTGATAGAAGAAAGCTAATCGAGGGTGACATTTTGTAAATTTTTATAATTTTCTAGTAACTTTTGAAAATTTTATAATTTTCTATTTTTTTAATTTTTTAATTTTTTCAATGTTGCTGTCACACATTCAATATGATTTTGGAAAAAATTAAAAATTATTCAGATTTTATTTTATAAGGTTAATTTTAAGTTTCAAAGATGTAAAATTATGCCAAAGAAGAATCTGAAAGGTTTTAATACAATTTTTCGGATTAAATTTTTTTGGACGTGTACAAGTTTCAGTGCTTTTAAAAAGAATATCAAATAATTTAAATCTTCAGAAGAATCGGAAAAATTGAAAACGAAATGTACATTTTTGAAGATTCAGAAAAAAGAGAAGCCTTTTGAGATTTTTTAAAGGTTTTAGGTGTACAATAAAATTTTCTCCGGATTGATGATTAAATTTCAAAGAATTTCTTAATTTTGAGCAAGTGATTCTAAAAGAAAATTAAATTAGAATTAGAAAATTACAATAAATGCTATTACCCTTAATAAATATTTGCAGCTATTCAAAAAATTCCAAGTTAATTTTGAACTTGTGAAAAATTCAATTTCTTTATCTAGATTGTTGACGATTTTGAAACAAGAAACTGAATTAAAATTACGAAAGGTTTCAAGATAATAAAAAAATTTTCTTTAAATTCCCAGAAAAATGTTTAATGATTTTTTATTGTGGAGAATTAACTTTAGGTGTTTTGTATTTAAAAAATTTTAAGAAAAATTCGAAAACATTTTAAAGACATTTAGAACGTTCAGATATCGTAAAAGATATTTTTTAAATGGGTAATTTTTTCAATTATAAACATTTGTAGAAAAATGTAGATTTTTTACACTTTTGTAAAAAAGAAGCTTATTATGAATTTGGAAAGGTTTTTAGAAAATCAAACAATATTCTCTAGATTGTTAGGAAAATTTAAAGTTATTTTCTTAAATATGCCAGTAAAATTTTTTTTATTTTGCAGAATTTTTTGAAAAAAGTTGTTTAAAAAACTTTCAAGTTGAAAAAAATGAAGCAAAATTATACATTGTCAATAAATTTAATTAATTTTAAATTTTGCTTTTCGTCATAATTATTTGCATGAAAATCAGCTTAAGATTTAAGAGGGAAAATGAATTTTTATTTTTATTGTTTTTAAATTAAACATGAACTAAATTTATTTCAAGCTACAAAATAAACGTTGTTAAAAATGACTTATAAATTCGAGGAAAATATTTGATTGTTAATGATAACTAGATTTGCAAAAGAAATCGAGGGGCACTTTTTAAATATATATTTCACGATTTCCTTTGTTTATTTAAGAATAGTTTTTACGGTTTAATTTAACTATCATTCAATGATTGAATGTTTAATTTACTCCTGAAAATATTCTCTGCGAATCCCATCAGTACGTTTTGATTTTAAAAAAACTTATTTAGGGATTATCAAATAGTTAGTTTTGTAAACAATAGGTTTCCATAAATAAATTTTGTTAAATAAAAATATAACAACGAGATTTGTAGTGAATCTTTAAAGGAATAAAATATAAGCTCTGCAGCATTAGAATTAAATAAGAATTGCAACTTTCACGTAAAGAGAAAAAGAAAAGCATTAAACTCTAAATAGTTATTATTAAATAAAGAAATCCCGACATATTTTTTTTCGAAGTTCACCTCGAGTTCTTTTCTAAAATTAGTTATAATTAACATTAGCATGTTTTTCTTGATTTTCAAGATCATTTTTAACAACGTCTAATGTAATTGCGCATGAATAATAATTTGTTTTGGTTAGTGGGAATGCACTGGGATTTCCGTCTAAAAGCAGTAAATTATACTGTTTTCGCAAATTATTTTTAATTCAAAAGATTAAAAAAAAATCTTGAAGATTTTTATCTTTTACCCAGAACTATCAGAAAATTATTTTTATTTAACAAAAAATTATTTTAACACTTTCGCCTTTCATTATCTAAATTCTGTGCTAACTGCATAGCTGGCTCCGCCACATGACTGCGTTTGAAACTTTCAATATCTAATCTACGCCATGAGAAGAATAAAAATCGTTCTAAATTTTTAGTAACAATCAATTAAAATTCTATAAATACCATTATTGTCGTTATATGATGATGCATATTTTCTTAAATTTTTTATTGCAAAATTCCTATTAATGTAGAACTTATGGCGAGTGGAACACAAAAAATTCGTATTTTGCGATTGCAGAAAAATGTAACATTTTCTTGATTATTTCGAAAACTAATAAAGTTATCACATTTATTTATAGGACTTAAAAATATGCGCGATGAAATTTCCTAATGGAATATGTTCTTAAAAAATTAAAAAATGACCTGAAAAAGAATGACTCAGGGGCCAACTTAAACAGCGGGTTTTTGAGCGTACCCCCTTTTGATTTCCAGCGGTTCAATTGGAGCGCAAAAAATCCATTTTGTGAGTTATAAAAGAATAAATTCCATTTATTTTTGTATTTTTTTTACCCTTCAAATTTAAATTTTAGGAAGTTAAATATTTTTTTAAATGTTAAACTATTGCGCAGAGAATAAACTTTCTTGTCAATAAAAAATTTTTTTGAGTTCAAATATCTACATTTTTGTACAAAATTCATATGTATTTTTTTTTAATTAACTCTTTTGTTGGCATAGTATATACTTAGGTTAAAAATTCAATTGTTCTGTAGATGATAAGTCTTCTTGGTTTCCACAATCAACAATTTTGTTAAAAATTATTGTATTTTCTTGAAAATTCTACTTTTGTTGCCGCCGAACGAGAAATCCCGAGAAATGAGGCGAGACGGGACGAGATATGCCTGCTTGTCTCGGTATTTCTCGTCTCATTTTGTCTCGTCGAGTAATGCGACAGAGTTGAAAGAATTAAATACTCATTTAAAGTTTTATATTTAAAAATAGAATTTTAAAATTTTGTGGCGTCTAATTTTAATGTATAACAAGTACTAAGTAACAAATAAGTCAGAAATAAGACTCATATAAACTCACATGATGATAACACAATTAGTTTTATAATTCACCTCTACGAAATTCATGTATGTAAATTTCTATATTAATGTATGAAGATAAAATATTTTATAAATCAGAGGCACCTTAGCTCAGGACAAAATAAATACCCTTCGTTACAGACCATTTTGTTCCTGAGACGTAGAAATTATAAGATAAAATATTTGTTAATATGCCAGTAGATTGTTTGAATTATATATTTTCGGAGTATTTGCTTTATCCCAATACTTCTTTTATGAAACACGGTATTATTTATTTATAAAATCGTTTGGAACATAAGTAAATGTACATAGGAAAGGAAATATGTAGCTGAAATATTTAAAGCTGCTGTGTTGTGCAAACAAGATTAACAGGCTGTAAACATTTTCCTAGGGTATTTAGACGCACATTCAGGATTTCAGGTGAGCAAGCGACTGCAAATACTTTACAGTTACTTTAAACCTTCTTACTGATTTACAACTGCAGGATGTCTATGCACTCCGGAAGAAGGTAAATACTCTCGCAAAGTTTGATTACTATCTAAATTAGGATGTTTAGACTTTACACAAGAAATACGAAATCATCTCCCAAAATCTTACCTGAATTTTTTATTAGAAAGTTGTCCCTACAGATAATAAAAAAAATGGCGGCCCGAAAGATGTAATTTCCGAAATGAGGCTCAGTCAGTCTTCGCAAATCTGGCACAGAATTTACGTCGTTGAACCTTTGAAATAAATTATTTTTACTAAAATTTTGTGCATACAGTACTTTCTCTTTAAAGAACTTTTTGAAGCGTGAAGTGAAATGAAATGTGGAGCAATGGCACCAAAAGGCACTCCAAAAACTACACCAAACAATACGCCAATAAGTTCACCGAGAAGAAGAACCAAAGCAACCAGAATAGCTTTCGATAAAATACTTACCATTTTCATTTTTTTATGATGAGGCTACCAAAAAAATATTTTCCTATTTAAAAAAAGAAACGAGTTTGTGCAAAAGGACTCTAATGCGAGAAAAAGTGCTCAAACGCTTTTGTCAAATGCAACGTGCATTCAAGGAAATTCTTAAAGCAGTAAAGTCCAAAATATCTGTTACTATTGACGTATGGACATCAATAGGCAATAAGTCGCATTATGGAATAACTGCCCATTTTAACGATGATTGAAAGTTGCATTCCTTTGCCTTAAATTTTCTTCCCTCTCATGGAAAGCACACGGGGAAAGAGATCACACTTCTTTTCGACATGGTCTTAGAAGAATACGGGCCTTGCGCGAAAATCCAAGGAATCACTGTTGATAATATCGCATCCAACACAACTTTCATGCATGAATCGCAGAAGTTTCTTGATTCAGTTCAAGAGAATTTATTCGATGCAGAGGACAGTCATTTTCAGTGCTGAACCCACATTTTTAATTTGGGAACGCAATCTTTAATGCAGACTCTTGGAGCCAATGAAAAGCAAGAGGACTTGCGCAAAATTCATGATGAAGATACTCTATGTTGTGTTGTAAGGTAGTTCAATACATTGAGTAAGATAACATTTAATAATATTTTAATCAAATGAGATTGAGAGTTCGAATATTTGACAGTTGCTCGCTGGTGTCGGGTGGTAGGATGAATAATGTGTTACCACGCAGGTCAGTGACAGCTACGTTGATAGTCCCCATAACTTTAAGGGTGGGGACGAAAACTCAGGGCCCGAAGGCGTGTACAAAATTCGATGAATCCGGATGATCTGGCGATGTTTGCACGAGGTGGCACTCTACGTATAAAATGATCCCTACTTCAACTCGTATGCAGAAGCCACTTGATCTTCTCTGCTCGTGCAACAGTAATTAAAAAAATTTGGCACTAAGTAAAAGAGAGTGGGAGCTTTTAGTTGAGGCACGAAAATACTTGCGTACCTTTAAATATGTACTCAATTTTTCTCGGGGGAGACAAATATGTCATCCTCCCTTATGTAATAATTGCCTTTACTTTGTTATTGTACAAAACTAGAGTCTGGGCAGCAGTTCCTTGTCACAAAGTTGAAACATGTCACTTGACGTGTTGGGGAAAAGGAATAGAAAAATATAATATAGAGAAGTTTGAAAAAATTTAGATAGAGCGCTATTATATCACAAGAGAGCGTAAAACAGTTAACAACAGCAACAAGGTCAGTGAGACAACCTACATCGCGGATGGCGATGACGTGATGATCTCCATGCGCACACTTTTTCGATCTTCGACATCTGCACTTTCCCGAGATAATGTTAATGTGGATGATTGGAATTCAATCTGGAGACAAGAATTTGACGACTATCTGTGTACAGGCCGTGCTGCCTATTAAGAAGACGTGTTGAACTGGTGGAAAGTTCATGAGCAGCTTTATCCCAATCATCCGGTATAGCAATGGATTTCCTGAGTACTCCAGTGGCATCAGTTCCAGCAGAAATACTGTTTTCCCGTGCTTTCTTAATGATTCGTAAGCATAGAAATCAGTTGAATGCTGAATTAGGAGAGCCTCTCCTGTGTTTGAATTCGTGGTTATGATCCACCTTATCAGAGAAAACATTGCAGGAAGTAAGAGAACCGCAATAATTTTAATGCAACTATGTGCAGTTCAGTTACTCCTTAACAGGAGCAAACCAATCTACATAATTTTATATTTATAGTATAAAAGTGAATTGTAGGTTTTATAATACCTCATTTCAAATAAATGTTTCATGAAAAAAATGATATACTAATACAGTGAACTTAAATCTGTGAAATAATCAAAACATAGTCGTATTTGATATCAACTTAATCAGTTATAGACAAAAAAGTATAATATGTAATCATATACAGATTTAACTGTTCATTAAAGAATGCTAATTATTATTAATAGCGCGACAGAGTGACAAAAGAACCGAGACGAAAGCGAGCCAGGCTCGGTATTTCTCGTCTCGGACGGCATCATTACAGAACAGTAATCATCTTATTTACTTGGAATTATTTAGTTATTATTTAGTTGTTATTTAGGATCTCTTAAGAGTTTGCAAGATTGCACAGAATCTTAAAGATTTTAACTATTTTTTTAGAGATTTTGAGTGATTTCCTCCGATTTTACATGATTATAAGAGGCTTTGAAGATTCTCAGCAATATAAAGGACTTTCGCATTTTTTAAAGAGTTTAAAAAAACTTTTTTAAAGAGTCGATACTCATGTCGAACTATTTTTTACCAAATTACTGAAATATTATAAATCTGCAAATATTTTTTTAATTAATATAAAATACTTCTGCTTATAGACAACATCTCAAGATGGATTTTAAATTTTATCAAGTTTCAATTTTTTAAATTTAAGAAATTTAGATGAGATTCAAATTAAATTTAAAATCCTATTTAACGTCCAATAATCAAGTTGATTTGCAGAATTCCTTAAAATAAAACCAAGAATCTAGCGGTCAAATTTAGACAACCACCACAAAATGTTCCTTTTGAACTTTGAAAAAACATAACAATTTTTTCCTAAAAAAAGAAAACATTTATATTTTGGTTAGACAAAAATAAAAAAGAGTAAAGAAAAATGAAAAGGCAACTAACCACAATCAAAAACTTTTGTAAATAAATAATCGCCAATGTTTCGGCACTCCTACAGCACCCTTATCAAGTCAAGCAAATAAAAATTCGAGCAGCTAAGAACAGGAACAAAACTACGATACTTTCTCCCTGACAACCGAGAATCAAGTGAGGATTAAAAGGCGAACCGGTTATAAACATACCTGAAATATCATTGACCTCCAATCCACTTCAGCTAATTTAAAATTGAAGAAATTTAAATGAAGTTAATATCAAATTTAAAATCCTATTTAACGTACAATGATCAAGTTAATATACAAAATTCCTGAAAATAAAAACAAAAATCTAACAACCAAATTTCGATAATCACGACAAAATAATCCTACTGCAACCTGAGAAAAAAAAAATTTCCTATAAAAAAAAAACATTTTTTTTTTTTTCTTTTCTAGGAAAACTTGGTGATTATTTTTTACAACTGTTTTGTTATTGTGTTTTGATAATAGTAGAATCTCATTTTTTTTCCTCTTTTTCATTTTTTTGCAAAAATATGAATTCTTTTCTTTTCTAGTAAATTTTTTTGCTTTTTTTCTAGTTGTAATAGGAACATTTTGTGGTGGCCCTCCAAATTTCGTCGTTACCTTCTTGGTTTTATTTTCAGAAGTTCTGCAGATTAATTTTATTTTTAATTAATTATGAAAATATTAAATATTGAATACTCTTAAATTTTACATTCATTTTTGCTCGACAATTTTCTTCAATTACATCAATTTTTTACTATAAAGTATCTGTTATACATACTGATGTTCGCTATGACTTCCTATATTATCAGCCCGTTATTTTTGACTTTAGGAACTTATAGAAGTTATTTCGAATCGAATTAAAAATATTGAGAACTTTTCTACAATTCGTCGTGGACTGAATTTCTCTACTTACTTAAATTTTGCATAGTAAATATAGAACTCTTTTTCCTAGACTATTATCGAGAATTACAAGACTCGTTTACATTTATTATTGAAAAGTTTGAAATCTTTTCTGAAAAGTCATTCAAGATCTCCAACGTTTTGCTTATCGTCCAAGATTCCTGGATTAATTCTACACCTTTTACAGGTCATACTTTTGCCGTATGATATCCTTATTCTTTTCCCCTTTTATACGTCTGGCTAATTTTCCATCAATGATTCCATTAATAGGAGATAAACTTCCAAGCTACATGTATTTAACAATTTTTTATTTCTCTCATTATTAGAAAAATTGTTTCAGATTTTTTAATAAATTTTTAGCTAAAGGAAAACATACACTACTGTTGGAAATTATGAGATCGATTGACTTAAGCACTATTAAAAATCACTGCTGGCTTTGAACCACGATAACTCAGCGAAGAAAAAAGATAGGGCATTTAAAACAAAAGAGTTTGAAAGCCAATTAAATTGCACGTCTAGTAATGTCAAACATATTATTTTTTCATCTGCTAAAGATAATACAGCACGTGATAAGTTTTTAAAATAATTCTAAATTTTCTAACATTTTTTACCTTGACTTCCACTTTTAGCATGATCTGCGAAAATTATTGCAAAAATCTGAAAATTATACTACATAGGGTCTTTAATTTTATCATTAATAAGACAAAGAATCTTAAAAAAATCTTAATCGGTTCCCGAGATACGATTAAAAATTTTCAATCGTTTCCGAGTTGAGTTTTAGTCGACGATCACGGTTCTCGGCCGGTCCTCTGCTCGCCTCCTTCGTTGAGGCAGGACCGAATAGGTCACGCGCAGAGGTGGTGGTTGATTGGGGCTCTCGTACAGTTTTGATTCTGCTCATCAGTAATTTTTATTTTGAATTATTGTAAATTTTAAAAATTATACATTGCTTTTTAAAAATTATTTACAATTATTTCAATTCAGAATTATCCCCATACTAAAGCATATAAAAAAAATGATAAACAGTTTTTTTTTATTTTGTAAAATTATAATCAACTAGAATATTAATAAAAATGTAGATTTATTGTTACGAGAGTAAGTAATTTTTTAAACGAATCAAGCAGCTAAATTCTAAATAAATTATTCGTATGATAAACACTCAAAAATATTAAAAGTGAATAATAATGGAATTTCCAAAGTAAATTAAATATATAATAGTGCGTAGTTATAATGAAAATTGTATTGGAGAAAAAGTTGGAGTATCAAATAATCGTGAAAACTTACGATGGATAGGTGCAAAAAAACGAATTTATATATAGTAAACCATTAAGGAAAATTGTAAACCTTTTAATAGAAACTGAAGTTATAATAATTTATTATAAGAATTCCATTATTGTTCACTTTTAATATTTTTGAGTGTTTTTCATATAAATAATTTATTTAGAATTCAGATGCTTAATTCGTTTGAAAATTAGTTTAATTTCGTAACAATATATCTACAGTTTTATTACTGTTGTAGTTAATAAAAATTTTAAGAAGTAAAAAACTGTTCATTATTTTTTTATTCTTTAATATGGGGGTAATTGTGAATTAAAATAATTGTAACTAATTAAAAAAAAAACAATAAATAATTTAAAAAATTTACAATAATTTAAAATTAAAATTACTGGTAAGCAGAATCAAAAGAATAAGAGAGCCCTAAGCAAGCACCACCTCTGTGCGTGGCCTATTCGGTCCTGATTCAACGAAGGAGGCGAGCAGCAGACCGGCCGAAAACCGTGATCGTCGACCAAAACTCAAGTCAGATACGATTGAAAATTTTTTATCGTACCTCGGGAACCGATGAATATTTTTTGAATTTCTTTGGTTCAAATTAAAGATAAAGTTTCAGGCTCTATGTCGTATAATTTTTAGAATATTGCAACAATTTTCCTAGGTCATGTTAAAAATAGAACTCGAGGTACAAAATTTCAGAAAATCTAGATTTTTTTTAAACTTATCACGTCCTGTATTCTCTTTATCGTATAAAAAAAATGTGTTTGACATTACTAAACGTGGAATTTCATAGGCTTTCCAACAGTTTTTTTAAATGCCCTATCTTTTTTTTCGCTGAGTTATCGTGGTTCAAAGCCAGCCGTGATTTTTAATAGCGCTTGCATCAATCGATCTCATAATTTCCGATGGTGGTGTAGCTTTAAAAAGGCATAACACGTTCTTTAAAAAAAGATGCTTCTATTACCGCACCCGCATATCAATTTAGTTGAGTTTACTGTGTATGAGGTCGGGGATTCCACAGAATGAACGAGGTCACAGTTTAATCACAATCTGTGTTTCTGGCACGTATGCTCCTATGTATTATATATATATATATATATATATATATA
>JAAAKG020136186.1:0-13282 GCA_010014905.2 Druon quercuslanigerum
TGACTAGCCAGAATTTTACAAGATTATTAAAGACAAAATTTACAACTGTACATTTTATAACCGAAGAAATGGACATTCTAAGATAACATGAAAGGTTCAAACATAATTTTAAATATTATAATAATACAGCTAAATATTAAATAAACATCAAACCGAACAATAATTATAATATATTATTTTATATAATAATATGAAATAACCGTTACAATTGTACTAGTTAGATTTAAAGTTCTAGATCGTTATAAAAATACCTGCTTATTTTTTTCATAATTTTTTTATAACTTTTTTTGTTTGTAATTTCTCTGACACCTAAATTTGTGTCAGTTGTCAGAAGGAAATTAACGATGTCATAAGGGCGCCTGCTCTTAATTATTTTAAATTCTAAAGAAATGTACATGTAGCGGAGATGACCCTGAAGACGACCATTACATTTCATTGTCAAAGAACTCAATCTTTTTGAGTGTTTTTGAAAATCTAAGTAATTTTTTGCATTAATGCTGGGCACATGTCTCATGTTGCGCCTACTGTGGGACAAGATGAGACATGTATTAAGGCCAGATGATACGTGATTTTGTAGATTTAATTAATCCTTATTATTTAGGGGAAAGGATTTTTAAATATTTGAAAGTATAAATTAATGATCAGTTTAATGCAACTATTTCATTCAGTTTTACATAAGGAAGAATTGTAATCGTTTAGAATCCTTCAAATCTAAATTTCTTGTTAAAAATCTGAAAGGTTGAGACTTTTCATTGAGTTTGAAAACAACAATTTTATTTTTCCGTGAAAAATTTAGATTTACACAAGTGTCATAGTCATTTAGGTTGACGTTACCATTGTAAAGTACATAGAGCACATTATTGCTAAGTTCTTTAATTACTTTCGCAACTATTGATAACATCATTAGAGTTAAATAGTAAGTACTATACTAATTTAACAAGCCAAAATAACTGGATGGTCTTCGATTTCTTCAATCTCAGCTTAGTATTATCATTTATCTACTCTGGCGATTACCGCTACGATTTAAAAACAAATTGATAACTGAGTAACTGAGAAACTATTTGTCTCCATTGGCGCGTTTTAGTGAAACTTTCATCGGCCATTACTGTGGCATTGGACAGGGAATTTGACCTGTCACATTCATAGCTCGATGAATCATTATTTCACGGTTTTGGAACGCTGGAAAGAGTTGCAGAGGGCTTCAAAACTGCAAAAGAATTTGAACCACATTGTTAGCAGCCATTGCTTGCCGATTCGTTGTCTTCTTCTTTCGTGGTTGCTGTTTTGTCTTTGTTTTTTCTTTGCTTTTAAGAGCTCTTCCTTATAATCATTATTAAAAATCAACTTTATAGGGGCGCGTTATTGTCTTCTTAATTTGTTCAAATTTGTGCAACGAATTTCAACCACTAAAGACCACCCCCTGTGTGCGAAACGCCATAGTCGGCAGGGCAAAATGATTCACTGGCGCCGACATTATCCAAAATCAACTTTAAATGGGCCCATGATTTACCTCTTAATTTTTTCAAGTTCGTGGAATCAACTTCAAACCCTAAAACCTACCCCTGTGCGAAGAACAGCTTGAGGGAGCCAGCGAAACGTTACTCTGGCACCGACATTTTTTTTGCCACACAGGGGTTAGTTTTTATGGGTTGAAGTTTGTTCCAAAAATTTGAACAGATTAAGACGAAAATAGTAGCTTTGTATCTTCCTCTAGGAAGTAGTGTCCAGAACTGAAGCAGAATGTACGTTAAAAGGAGAAGGATCAAGGATCATGTATTTTTTAACACCTTCCGGCTAAAAATATTATGTCTTGATTTTGTCTTGGGTAAAGTCTAATGCAAGACAATTTAAAGTTATTCTATGTATCTAGTTCGTAAGACGGAACAATAGTATTTTTGAGATCTTTTGATGAGTATTTTTAACATTAAGACATATGGAAGACATTGAAGATTAAATCAAGGCCAAATATTTTTACGTGGGATATACTAACAGGTTTACTTCTTAGCATGACGAAACTTTTGTTAATGCATGACTTCTAAAATTTTAGTTATGAACACAAGTTCCTCAACAAAGATGTTTCTTAAAAACCTAGACTGCCGGGTATACTTCTTAGAATAGCGAGATCCTAAAAAACCCATTACCGTGTTATAAATTTCAGTTTCGAACCCAAGTTTGCTGAAGAATATGTATTTTAAACACTAGGGTTTACTTTTAATGATCGTTAGACCTTGAAAATCCTTAAGGGTGTCTAAAATTTTAATTATGAAAACCATTTTATCCAGGAAGATGTATTTGGAACACCTGGCCTATGAATGGCGTCGAAAATCACATTTTTGTTATTTTAGAATTATTTTTGAATTCTGAATAGACCACTGTGTTTAGAATAACATTTAAAAAATCTTCCTTTCACCTTGCTGTTGTATTAGTTGAATCGTGAACCTAAAATCATAGGTTGCTACTTCACTTTGTTGGCCCAAATGAATGTTTGACATCAAAAGGTAGTTTAACACAATCTCTTTAAGCAATTTCAATCTTTCTTTAAAATACATTGTACCATTACTTTTCCTATGTGATACATATGCAATTAATTTTCACAACCAAGCTCTTCATAATGAAATTCTTTTAGTTGTACTTCTTTTTATTCTTTAACCTACCAGTAACCAGTTATTTTCGGGAAAACTTTTCTGCAGTTTACATCCCCCTTGTCCAAAAATAAAAGGAAATTCAGGTGTTTTTAATAAATATCCATGTGCATACAGTATTGATAATTTTATAAATAAATATAATAGTTATTAGGTCTTTTTTTAAATGACAGAAAGAACAGTATATAATTTACTTTAAAAAGTCTTATACCTTTAGCGTATGTACATATCAGCCAAGTTCAATACCTTACATTTTAAAAAATTTCAAACTGGTAGACATTTAATGTTAAAAATGCAAAAACTAATCGAATCTTTCTAGCTCACGTAGATCTCGTCAGAGGAACCAGCGAGCTTCGGGAAGTAATCTAATAAGGTCATGAATGTGTATGCAATTAGGAATTTAAAATTATGATTGATTTTCTGTGCAGAGGAAATGTCTCTAAAGTAGAAAAATTATTTTCATTGTTAAATAACATCTTACAATACGAATTTATTTTGACAGCTTGACTTGAGCTAGACATTTTATAAAATATTTCACGATTGAAAATAAACTTAATTACATAGTATACATCACAAAAATGATATAATAAATCTAATGCGTGTGAATAGTTAAATCTGATAATTCAAAAATAATTGTATTCTGATATACAGATAGAATTTTGAGATGATAAATATATTATGTACGGGAAACACTGATTGCATTAAAAATAGATAAACCTTTCATAACACTTAGTATACTTTTCAAAAAATTCATTAAAGTATATTGTAATAGTTCAAATTTTCGATCTCTACTTTTTAAGTCTCTGCACTTTTCGGCACTCAAAGATTTCAAAAATCATCAAATTTCGTCAGTGTCTGTCGGTATGTCTGTCTTTGTGGTTACCTAAATATTGTTGCCAAGCTAACTGCTAAAGGATTTGTCTGATCGAGTAAGCCTTTGATACACCGTTTAAGGATCTGAAAATAAATACTTGAAAAACGTTTGCGCAAAAATTGAATACTAAATAAAAATATTCTCAAATTATCCATATGGCATTTTTGATTTCAAAAAAATTTTAATAATTCTAAGGTTGTTCACACTTTGTTACACTGCCAAAAAATAGAAAACTTTTTTACCTATAAATTAAGGACTTTCAATAATAAGGTTTAGTATATATTAGAATTAGAAACTATCTTAATGAAATTTTCTGAATAGTCCAAAATTTGACAAATTAACTAATTTTAAAAATTATTTATTTTTGTTTTGGAGAAATCCATAAAATATAATCGTGATTTCAAGTAGGTTTTAAAAAAATGTAAAAATTAATTAACGACATATTTTCGATTAGACGCACATTTATAAAGTTTAATAAATTAAAAAAATATTTTACTTGTCATTACCATGATATCGCAAACCAAACGTTCTTTTTATTAAAGCAATGCGAATGTAATCGTAAAAGTAGAGCTGCTTTGAAAACCGTGTTTAAAAAGTAACAAAAAATATAAAAAACTATTTCTGATCTAAATTACAATATTTATGATATTTGAAACAATTCAGAAACGCATTTTATATTTTTTATTTTTATTTTATATTTTCTAAGAATACTAAAGACAAACTATGATTTATATGTCCGTCTAATAATCCTGGCAAAGTGGAATATATCTTAGATTTAAATTTGAATTAAAATCAAAGTACGATTTTGAATGTTTATTGCCGGAAATAAATAAACAATAAGAATAATAAAATGTAAAAAATCCTGGAGAAAAATGAAAATAGTACTGAGTTTAAACGCACCAAATGAATGCTCGCGCTTTTGAATATATAAAATATTTCTGATTAAATTTAACTGAATTTATATTTTTAACCATTTAATGTAATATTGAAAGGAAAATATCATAATAAATTCTTTAATTGCTCTCTTTTATCATTAAATCTTTGTAAGAGTCTTTAAAACAATGATGTTAAAACATTGATTCTATTTACATCTTGGACGTTTATTAAAATTATCATTTTTCTTCTGAAAAATAGTTTTTTTCAACAATTTGACTTATTGAATAAACTATTGTTAACGCTCTTTACATATTTATATGTTATACGGCCTTGAGTAAAAATTTAATTTAATTTCAATTATATTATATTCACTATATTCAACAATGTAAGTACTCGCTAAGCCCTTAAATTTTAAGTTTAAACTTGTATACTATTAAAACCTTTTTCCTACAATTATTAATATATTTGATTGATATAAATACTATTTACTGTATTTTCAGATATGAAAAGGATTATATTTAACATTTTATTCCAATTCAAATCTTACATTCCACTTTACCAAATTTATTGGGTGTCGTTTTAATTCATGTTTTTCATTAGCATTTATATACACAGTTTCGAAAACTGTTTTGAAATATAAAATGAATAACATTCTTTTCATTTTAATACTTTTTTCACGGAAATAACATTTAACTGAAGATATTAGGAACTAAGCAACTTAGGACACTAAGGGATCGTCATTTTATCTTCAGATGGACAGGAATGATTCAATCTTTTTTTTTATTCATTTGCTAGACTAAACAAAATGGCCGAAAATTTTTGACGCCAATCTCATAACGACATAACCTAAATATTCTATCTCACCTTAATTTTTACTTCTCAAACACGCTGCTGAATCAGAAGCCATGATGCATGTAAGCTAAGGTACACTGAGAACATGAGCCATCTTTGTTTGACTTTATACATGATCCCGAACAAGATTGAACATATCATATCATATTGAACATTTTTTTACTGTCTACAGTAAAATGCATAAAACTTTATGCAAAAAACATTTACAATTACAATCAACTATTCGTATCCGTATGCGTTCAAGGAAAGTTTTCTGCCTTTGGCCAAGAATCCAAGGAAATGCGAGCGCTTCTAATAAAATCTAGTTGCAGGCGGTAGTTTATACGTTGTTAAGGGGTATTCTAATTTATTTTTTATTTTTTAAGTAACTGTTCAAAATGATGCACATGTGATACACTTGTTACTATGTAGATTTAGGGCTTAAATTGGAAAACTTAATGTGTAAACTAAAATAATAACCACAATCAAATAAAGTTCTACATCAACATAAAAATCACAGCTTACTATTTCAGTAAATTATTCTCTTTCCTATTTTTTCTTCTGAGGAATTTGCCATGGACACAGAATAAAAATGTATGATTCAAAAAATATTTATTTAATTTCAAGAAATGGTAGGGCAGAATATGTCCGAAGAAATATTTCTTCAGGATAAACGGTTAAAGACATGTTTACATGAAAAGCGAAATCACTTTCCGAACAACCCAGATTTTTGACAAAAGTACTTTGCAAAGTAATAATATTTTTTAATGAATAATTTTATATTTTGTTTTACTAAATGAATTTTTCACATATAGTTATCTGTAAAATTCTTTATTCATATCATGAGATTTAAGAATGAAAAGATTTCAAATCTTCAGTACATCAAAATTGAGTGTTCATAAAAAAAACTAAGCAATTTCCTAGACTAGATATTCTGATAGGGTCCGTAAACAGTTTTTTTAGACTAGATATTCTGACAAGTGCCCCGTCAGTACCTCACTCCAAATAATGACAGATGGAAATATTTCTCCACGGTTAGTTGCTTAAAAAAAAAAATCCGTGTCTTAGATAATCATGTGTTTGGAATGATTCATTTCATGTTTTGATTGGAAGGAAATATTTTTTGAACGGAAGATTTTCCAACCCATATTTCGAACAGCAAATTTTTTTAAATTATAAAAGCTGTACAATAATTAGTAGCATACCAAAATTTTGATTGAATAAATATTGTGTTTGGACAAATAATATGTGTACTTATTTTAAATATACAGGGTGTTCAAAAAGTCTTGATACACCTACATATCTCTCCAGGTAAATATTTTTTCAAAAATGTCAAGGTCTTTCTTAAAGTAACTTTTAATGAGGAATCCAGTGGTGACCTTGAATTTGACCCTAAACTTGATCTTTAAGGTTATTTCAAGGTCAATTTTGTTTTCTTAAATGGGAACTCCTATTTTTGACAACGGCAATCGAAAGAGCGGGAAATTTTACGTCCAAACATGTTCTCAGGCCATGGGTCAAGAAAGACTTTGAACTTAACTGATGGTTTTTAGACTTGACTCAGGTAGGGGTCGGGTCCAATCAAGATCAAGTTCAAGGTCAAGTTTAAGGTCACCACTGGATTCCTCGTTAAAAGTTACTTCAAGAATGACCTTGACCTTTTTGAAAAAATATTAACCTGGAGAGATATTTTGGTGTATCGAGACTTTTTGAACACCCTATATATTTCTTTTATTCATAAACAGAAATATTTCTTTTAAATAGATAAATTAATACGTAAGGAAATATATTAAATCATTCATGTAATTGTTTAACTTAATAATTACCCATTTAAGTTTTCTAAATATTTTTTTTCATTCAAATAACTATACATTTGAACCACGCATTCAAGAATTATTTATCTTCAATAGTATATTTTCTTAATTTAATGAATCTCAATCATTGAAATGAAAAAATATTTATTTGAGTACTAAATCCAGATTATTGAGAATTAAGTTATTTGCTTTAAATAAATAATTTTCTTAAGTTAATAATTTTATATTCTTAACCCAAGAAATATTGCTTTAAATCAAAAAAATTACACCAAAAGAAAATATTTCTTTGATGGAATGCAGTTGTTTGTTGCCTTTAAACAATATTTAATAAAGTTGGGTAAATACTTTCCGTGTCTTAAAGAAATGAAGTCAAAGAAATACATTTCTTGGGATACAGAAAACATGTTTTCAGTGCAGGGGAGACTTCCCTCATGTATTTAATTGTCTTTACATTATTGAATAATACCTTACAATGTTCATTTATTCTCTAAGTCTTAGCTAGATATTTTAGAGAAGACCGGGGCGAGGTAAGCATAGTAATAGTTTTTAGTCGATATTTTATATTCTGTAGTAGTTTGTTAATTTAAGTGGTTCTTTACGTTATTTAAACTTTATTTTTTAATTTTATTAAAAAGTATTCTAGAATTGTAATTGCCTTAAAAATACGTCAATTATAAACTGTGCACATGTCTCATCTCGCCCAAGCTGTGTGAAGAGACGTGACACATACACGTATTAGTTTGAGAATAGGCACACTCGCTAATGATTACTTTTCTCAAACAAAAGTATATTTTTGGTGTGATTTTGTAGGTATAATTCGGTCCTATTACATTAAGAAAGGATATAGAATAGGTAAACGTTTATTTTTCAGATCCGCTCATTTACTAGAGTTACAGCTTTTACAAAATTTCCAAAACAAACGAAAATTAACATTTAGAAGCAAATAAAGCACAATATAAAAAAAGTCAAAAGGCGAAAATAGCTGCTTCTTGTATGCCCTACAAGATTGTCAAAATAACTTTCTGAATTTTCTTGAAAAATCGAAATGAAATGGAAAAATGAGACTATGTGAACTCCCATCTAACTCAACGCTGCTGAAGGTTGGTGACCTTCTCAGCATAAAGCACCAACGAGATATCATTCTCGGTTGAAACTAATCCCCCCCCCCTCATTAATCGAAGTTTCGTCGGACTTTTATCGTAACTAGACTCCCCACCCTAGAAGCTTTGAGAGACTGTTTACTGAATTATTGGGAGATGGAGCAATAGGGCACCACAACTACAATGCAGAACACGATGCGGTAAAAAATTCAATTGAGAAATTCTGTGTCACTGAGGTTAGGGATATAATTTAGAATCTAAAAAATAGTAAGATTGCTCTGCAGACCGTATGTGTAACGTTGAATCCGTAAAAATTAAATTGGAAATGAGCAAATTTAGTTTTTCAAAGCACAACAGAAGTTGCAATGAAACGTTTAAAAACAATTTTTCTAAAGAATGCGCTTTTTTTCAACGGGACAATGAATCTACGTGTGTTGTTATACTAATGCATGCTGTGAATTGTAATAATATACATTTATAGAAATGATATATAATTTGAAGGACAAACTCGAGTGCGAAGCACGAGATACGTGTTGAGAATGTGTTCGTTCAAGCCGAAGGAGCTTCAAGAATAGAAAATTGGCAATCATCAAATTAAAAAAGTCTATGCAAAAATGTGGGGAATATACAAAGACCGAGAGCGTAGCATGATGTAAAAATATTATCGAGCGCGAATCGCGAGAACAAACAGTCGTTTATCAAACTATGTTGATAAATATTCTAATAAGGATATATTAACTACTTTTAATAAAAAATATTTTTAAAAAGTTAATTAAACAATTTCCATTTGTTCAAATACTTTAAAATTAATGGACCATTGTTAGAAATATTGCATTACAACAATTATAATAATGTTGAGGAAAAGAAAATGAATTTTCAAACCAAAAAATGTAAACAAATTCAATTTGTTAAAATAAATAAAAATTAACTAATCAATGTGGATATATATTCTGCTAGACAATTTTTAATAATCTTAAGTAAAAGAAAGACGAGAATACAGTGCTTAAAGGGTCGATTTTATGAACAATTGACATTATTGGTTGTAAGGGGTGTGTCAGGGTGTGTTTGCGGTGTCAAACCCCAACACAGGAAATTATTCGTCAGATAATTCTCGACAAGCATCTATACTTTCCCTTCACATTTTCCTAAACCCTGCGAAATTGTTCCAAAAGCTAAAAAAGTGATTTTTCTCCATGCATTTTACATGCGAAATCATGGGAATTCTTAGCCTTGAAAAATGTTAGGTTGAAATATGTTAGGTTGAAATTCATCTACTGCAATATCCCTGGTATTGAATGACCGTGAAGAAATGCTAGTTCGTGGTGGATCTTGGCAAGCAATTTCAGTCACTCTAACACTGGAATTCTGTTGCAAGACAGATGTTACAGCCGCAGCCATAGACTCTTCTGATCCTGACTATCTCTCAGTTTTTATTCTATAACTTGTAACTATTGCAAAATTCTCAAATTTTTTACTGTGCACATAAAAACCTTTTTTTTTTGTTAAGAGCGCTCTGGAAAAGGCTGGACATACAAGTCTCATTTTGTCCCATTAACCTGGCTCATTATGTTCCGAATCATAATTTCTATCACATCTTATGAATTATATTATACATTACCTGGTTTAGTTTCTAGAATGAAAACCTTCGGAAACCTATAAGGTTGTCTGAAAATTAAGTAATGAACTTCCTTCTTAGGATGACAAGAGATTCATAAGACCGATTAGCGTATTTTAAATCTTAGTTACGAAACCAACATTAACGTGGAATATCTACTTTAAACACCTGAACTACCGGGTATACTTCCTAAACTGACAAGACCTTCAATAAGTCCATGAGAGTGCCTTAAGTTTCAGTTATGCACACAACTTCCTCCAGGAAGATATATCTTGAACACCTAGACTATTCTTATTGCAATCAATGACAGTGCTGTTAACTTTATAATTATTTCTAAACTCTAAATAAAACTCTGTGTTCAGAATAACATTTTAAAGAACAGCTTCCTTTTAAGGCTTACTTTCAAATACGCAATTATATCATTCTTTTTTGTGTACTGATGCTAGCACGCTCTGAAGTGAAGCTCCATGGTTTTTATTGATCCTCTAATTCAAATCATATCAAGATGAAATTCAAGATCGGAATAGCTTCAACAGTTTGATACCCCAAGTTATAATGTGAAGATACAGAACTTTTCCAAACTTTAAATAAAATGTATTAATACTATGGACCACATTAAGAACTTCTATGATTATAATCTACTTCTTAATGTACATCGTGAACCTAAAATAGGGTGCTACCTCCCTTTTTTGAAAAACATAAGTTTATGTCTTGCGCTCAAACTTAGCATAAAGCGTTAGGCACAATTTTAAAATTAACGGGCATATAGGTTTAACATCTTCAATATTTTTAATAACGTACAGATTTCTGTACTTACTTTTATTCACCTCTCCGATTCAAATACGTTTTTTCCTACTGGCTCTTCTATAGGTATTACCTAATTAAATTTTCCCTTGTTTTTTTTTTTGCTACATAATTCTGTAAGTTTATCTCTACATGTACGGCCTAACTCAAAGTTAAGGATAAATTCTTCTTTTTAATAAATTAGTAAAATTTTTGATGAAATTTTGATACATCTATTACATTCTCTCTATCTTTTCCGTTTTTTTAAACCCTGTAATTGTACACATAAAAAAATTTTGTAAAAGTAGACAAGACGCTTTGTTTGTGACTTGATTCGATTAGAAAGGCTTGATTCGTTAATTAATATTTCCATGATTATTAGACTGGTTGGTTCAGTTCTCCGAATACATTTTTTATATTTGCTGCGTAAAAGCCTCCAAGGTACGCAAAATCTTGGCCTTGATAAGAAAGCACTATCATGTCCCAATTATGTGCACAACTAAGCTGTTTATTATCAAAGCGTACAGAAAGAGTATTGCGTGCTGATTTAATACTGGTTTCACTTGCTAGAAAGAAAATAATAATACATCTTGTACATTTGTCTAAACGAAAACTAATAACTTGTATCACGTAATACACACAACAACTTTTTAAAAACGAAGAAATATTTAAAGGTTGAAAAATATAAGGGTGACAGATATTTATTTGGTTTTGTAAATTGCTTCGTGAAAGCATTTCGAATAAAGCTGTTGCTTCTTTTTTGTTCAGAAGATTACCATCTAATAATTAATATCTCTCCAATTATAAATAATATTATTTGCAATTTATATAAATTGTTTGTCTTTGTTAAAAAAATATCTGCAAGACAGAAGAAAACACGACTATTGTGGAGAAAATTTTTTTTTATTGTAAATTTTGGAAAAATCGATCCAAATATTCAGAAATGCATGTGCAACTTTTTGTAGCGATCTGCAAGAAGAATAAATTTCCTATTAGACATTATTGCACTTTTCTATAGTATATTTTTTAGAAAACCTCTACATTTAAATTGTCAGATATGAGGCCGTTATTCAACCTGAGAATACTGTTTTATTTTACGTTTTTTTAGAATATTCACGCTATCAATTATTTTGACCGAAGAGGAATTTGGAAAACCACTCATTTATTTAGTGTTTTTCCGATAAATATCTTTAGAATTTTGTCTGGAAATTGTCAGGAAGTTATAGTATAATTAATGTAACGTTTTATTTTAAATTATTCGTGTTTGCCAAATTGGGAACATTTTTCATAAATTAAATGGACTAATTTCCACTGCAAAGAGTATAGTGTTTAAAAAAGATTTATACATATAAAAAACTCCTGAAACAATTTAAGCACACACGTTTGGACCAATATTAAAATTAAATACTATTCATAAAAAAATATTTTTTCCAGACTCTAAAAGTTCATAGTTAAAAAATTTTGGTTTAAAAGACAAATAATATATTTTTTGGCTTATAATTCACGTTTCTGGTCAAAAGTTTTATTACTCGGTTAAAACTTCTTTTGAAATAATTATTTGGGTTGAAATAGTAACTATGACTCCTTGTTTGTAAATTTAACTATATTGTTGCTAAAGCGTTTTTTCTGTAAAACATTAATTTCTGAAAGTAAAAATTAAACTATTTCATCATCAGCTAAAAATTTTTATATTTTTTGTTCAAACTTAAACTGCGGGAGTGAAAGTTAAAATCCTATGATAACAATTTGTTTTTTGTCCAAGATTCATCATTTTAAATAGAGAATGTATCTCTTTAATTAGAACATTTGCCCATTACAATTAAAATTTTGTTTTGCTTTAAGTTAAAAATTATTTTTATAACTGAAAAACTAACTATTCGATTTGCGGCAAGAATTTATATTTCTAGTTGAAAATTCAAATAGTTGTCCAAAATGTACTATTTTTTGTTTAAAAAATGAACTCTTTTGGTTACAGAATTTTCGTGCTTTGCTTCATTTTTTTTTGTGAAAATTGACGCTCTAGTAAAAAATTGAACCCTTTAGTGGAAAATTCTGTTTTTTGATAAGGATGTTGGTTTGCTTACTAAAAATTTAGACATACATTACAGTTAAAGATTTATCATTTTAATGAAAAATGTATCACTATGGTTAGAAATTTCAACTTCTTGGTTAAGAATCTAACCATTTTTTGTTAAAAATTCGTTATTTTTGTTTTTTAAATATAGTATTGTATTTTTCTTTGAGAATTTAACTTTTTGGTCAAAATTTGTATTATTTATTTGAAAGTTCAATTATTTTGTGTAACAGTTATGTTAATTGTTTAAAAATTCTTATTTTTGGATTTTATATTTAAATATTATGATAGAAACTGCCACAATTTTGTTGAAAATTTTATTTTTTGAATTCACACTGATTTTCTTCGCTTATAGATACTGAAGAAAATTAAGAAAATAACTTAATTCTAGCATTTTCTATTATAATGTATAGGAACTGAGAACTGTGTTAAATGTCAGTAACAAAAATTACAAAAATGAAAAATTTGAAAGAGTCGTAACATAAAAAAATGCATAAAAGTTAAACACATTCGAATGTATATCAAAAAGTACTTCAGAAATTTGGTGTTTCATTCCAGAGATATCATAGGTGACATTTTGACTACCAGTGTAATTGACATTTATAATTAAAAATCTCAATGTTTTATAAAATTTTAAAATTATTATATACATATACACACACACACATATATA
>JAAAKG020136187.1:0-13281 GCA_010014905.2 Druon quercuslanigerum
TGCCAGGACAGAAAAGTATGGCGGAAAATAGTTAACAAGAAGAGTCTCAGTAGAGGGAATGTCGCCTGAAACAAGACTTTGGATACTAATGGTCCCAAGTGGGGAACCTCACATGACGTCTTTGTGAGGATCTTCACTAAGGGTGATTGCTAGAGAGATTGATCAGCAACTTGGGTCTGAACAGTGTTGCGGAGTGAACGTGTTATTTAAATAAATAACGCGAGAATTCCAGATCAATCTAAAAATTTCGGTAAATATCTTCGGTAGAAATCTTATTTGCGTTTGTAGGCAACTATGCAGATTGAAACGAAATTTGACCTTAGTTTCTCTATTTGAAAAAAATGTTTAAAAATTTAAATAAAATCTATTTTATTATATATCATTTTATGCAGCAAAATCGCAACACAAAAAATTCACAAATACAAATTAGATTTCCAACTACATCCTTTCCGGTTCACTAGAGACGAGTATACAGGCTGTCCCAGTACTCAAGGTACAATTTTATATTTTGGAATTCCTCATACAAAATAAAGTTGAAAATAATTATATAAATTTATTAATTAATGATTAATTAACAATTAAAGGCTAACCAAACAAATTCTCAGAATTCGTATTCACTGAAATCTTTTGAGTACTCTGAAATAATTTGAATTCTATGGATTATTTTGAATTCTATGAATTCTTTCGAAATCTGTGAATGATTGGAATTCTGTGAATATGATTTCTAAGAATCTGCTTCTCATTTGAAGAATTAAAATTTATGCTCAATTATTATTTTCACGAATGTGAGAAAAGTAATTATTACGTAGTACGTAGTACGTAGAGAATTAATCTTTTTCATCTTTAATTTTAAGACAAAGAAATAATGAGGGAAGAGTGAGCGGCTCGTTTTGGTTGACCTTTTCCTATTTTCCCTCTTTTTTTCTTTCGTTATGGATGCTCCAACACTTGCACTCGCACGCGTTGGATGATCGACAGTTCAACTGTCATTTACGAGAATGTGTGCCCAAAAAAGCTGAGGCCGTGTAATTTCAAATTTACAGGCGGTTGCGAGGGAGATTGTGAATGTCTTTGGTGCAACTCCACACGACAACTGCGCGACGAGGTTTAAATCTTAAAATATATTTTCCTGCAGTCCCGCAAGAAAAGTTCCCGTTATAGAGGACAAGGTGGTCCAAGAGAACAAGAGAGTGACGCCGCTAGGTCAGCGGATTAACTCCACAACAACACAGGAGTGTATGAAAAAAGCGAACCGCACCCTCTGCGTTTAATCGTGTCGTCTGCTTCAATCAGTTTCAAATATGTCTCAGGCCATTCGCTTTCAGTCACTCAGTGATTTACCTTGTGCGCGTTACGAAAATGCCTAAAGAAAACAAGAGGAAGCGTTTATCTTTTCAAGAGAAAAAACAAGCTTTTAGACGAAGTGAAATCAGGTGCTTTAAACTGATATATATTTTTAGTATCGACTGTCGATCTTTGAACTTTATAATCTATAAAAGTTAAAAATTCGAAATTCGCAGTTTATCTACATTTCATTTAAACTTGTTTGATTAAAAAGTATTACTACCTTGCATTTTATGTGTTATTACGTCAAATGGAAAAATGCTTAGCCAGTACCAGTAGTTTTATCAAGTTTGGTTTTCGAGCACAAACATTTCCACGCTCATTATGACATTATAAAATCAAAATAGAAAAAATGCAAAAACGAAATATTTTTAAGACGAAAATCCAACAGAAATGATTTAGACGGCCCTGATTGTTTATGGTGCGCCGAGTCCCGAGATTGTGCGAAGGAGATAAGGGTACCCCCGAAACGGCTCCTATAGCGGGACTGCGCTGAAAAACAAATACTTATAATTCAATCAAATTCTTAGAATTCACTTGTACTCCTTAAAATTTAATTTTTACAATACACCATGTATTATTTTGAATTTACTTCAAGTAGTTGCATTTGTATTTATTAAAGAAAAGTGTTGTAATGAATGGTCATTACAAATTTGTGAATCACTAATAGGTAGAATACTTGATTAATCTTATAATTAATCTATAAACTAAATAAAATATATAAATAAATAGAGTTGCTCTTATGCATACTAAGTTAGAAATAAAGAGCGAAACACGGTGTGTTTAGGAAATAAAAATGTGCATAATGTAATAAAAACAAAGGAAATTCAAGGATGAAATGCTGGATACTTCAATATGAAAGATTTACCAATGAGTAATTTCAAGAGTCGAGTTCGGACTATTGTACAAATATTTTAAAAATCTACTTAGTGAAGAAATTGGTCACGATAAGTAAATTTTGAAATCGTCAGCATATTTGAGGTAGCTGCCATGTAGCAGTTCACTACCAAGGTCAAATATGGACAATTTTAAGAGGAGGCGTACAGGAATGGAGTCTTAAGAAATCCCACTCTTTACCTCCCACCATTCCGAAAGCCCACCACTACTATCAATAATTCTGTGAGACCAATTATTAAAATAGGACTTAAATAACTTGTGGCACGTTAAAATATTTCAACTTTTGTTGAAGTAACTTATGGTTAACTATGTCAAAAGCCTTCGAAAAATGAAACAGAATAACAATCGTGATCTCCCTATTATCCATTGCTGATTTGAGATCCGTCGTTTTGTATTCTCTGAATTCTGTTTAATTTTTTCGAATTTTCTCAAATATTTTGAATAGTATATTGCCTTTTGAATTTGGTGATTTATTTACATTCTCGGAATCCTTCAGAATTCTTTGAATTTTTCTGAAGTTTTTAAACTGGTCTGAATTTTCTGAATTCTATTGGGACCACTTTTAATGTTTTTTTATTCTCTAGTAATCTTTTACAATTCTTTGAGTCTTCGAATCTTTACAACAAAGAATGATTATTCTGATTTTCTTGAAGTCTTTGGTATTCTTATAATTCTTCAGAATTCTCTTAATTCTTTTACATGCTGTCAATTCTCTAAAATTCTGTGAATTCTTTTGATTCACTCAAAAAGCTATTTTATAAAATTAATAAAATTTTAGATAAATTAACCCCAGAATATGGTTATTATATGGACAAGAAAATTTTTTGGTTAGTAAACTTTGGTTGATTATACCATTTGATCCAATTGATCAAAACAAAGCTTTCAATTAAATCAAGCAACTGTTTGGCTCAATCCAAAAGAATATTTTATTTAATTCAAATAAGTGTTTTTGCTGAACTAAGAAAAGATTTTGGTTCATTATACCAAACATGTAGTTCATATAACTAGAAACGACTCAACACAATTATTTGAATTGTAAATGGTTTTCTATGGAATTTTGTCGTCTTATGTACATTAGTTAGTAGTTTATTTAATAACTAAATATCACAAGATAAGACAATTCCATCGAAAGATATTTTCAATATAAATGTTGCAGGATCATTTGTTTATTAGATTTAAAAAATCCTTCTTTTGTTTTATCAAAAACTGAAATATGTATTTTCTTAATCTCTTAATCCCAATCGATTCTGTTTTTGGATCATTTATTTTGAAAAGTATGCGCCCATCGCTTTTGAGATGCTCTCAAGAAAATATATTTTTTTAATAAGCCAAATCTTTTACTTGATTCTAGTGAAATTCTCTCAATTTATTTGGTGGTCCCAATTAAAAAGTGAACCAAAATTTTGCTTCATAAACCAACATTTTTTCTAAAATCAATGAATGAAGATACTTTTTTCTCGATGTTTTTTAAATTTTTCTCAATTATTTTAATTGTTCTGAACTTTTTAAACTGTTCTGAAATTATTTTATTCTGATGAGACTGTTAAATTCCTTATATAATTTTCAATTATCCTGAAACCATTAGACTAATATTAATTACTTATTTATTTACTTGTGAAAACGATAACTCGAAAGTGTTTGCAGATGAATTGATGAACTTTGAAGGGCTTATTTTTACCACTAATATCTTAAAACTGATAAAAGGATTCTACACCTAGGTTTGATAAAAATCGATTTACCTATAATATTAATACATTTTATTCCAAGATCCAAGAAATTCTGGTAATTAATATCGCATTAAAAATCGATTTTTATGGTAAACATTTCATTATTCTCATAATTTAAAGTTGATGCAAGAACAGAAAATATGTGTTGGTTCTAGACGAAGTAATTGATCTATAATATTGAAAAATTGTATTAAAGAGTGAAAAAAGCTATGGTAATGCATAATATATGGAAAAACAGTTTTTTTCTAGTAAAACTTTTTCTATTAACATAATACTAAATTGATGTAATAATGGAAATGATAGATTGATTCGAGGTAAATCGATTGACCTATTATATTAATACACTTATATGAAGATTAAGGAAGTTATGCTCATTTTTAATATTTGAAGTGTCTGTTTTAAACAGAAAAACATTTTTATCGACATGAGTTAAAGTTGATGCATGAATAGAAAATATTTTTTGACCATAAATTTAAAAAAAAATAATTCGGACACTTTTGTGAAGGATCATAAAGCTGGGAAAGGGATAGGGTGCGTCAGAACTTCCCTTATCCAGCTCAAAAAATTACCATTTTGAGTACAAAATTTGTTTTTTTCTGATTTGTCATTGTATTTTAAGAATTTGTTGTATTATGCTAAGGCTTCCTCTATAAGGAAGAAAACAAATATGCTAACGGGCAGCAAAGTGCTCGTGAAATGAGCCTCATGTAAACATAAATACAAACAAAGTGGAAACAATCGAAATCTAATTCACAGATATAGTTGTTAATCAGATATAAAAGTGAATTATATATAGAGAAACTATAGTTTTACACTTCTAATGATTTTCAGAAAATAATGCATTACTTCTGGAGGCTGATGAGAATTGATGTTTTAAAAGTATTAAAAGTAGTTTTTTAAACAGGAAAGACAACAGGCAAAATCTCGTTTTGACGACAAAATCTGATCCATTTTTTAAAAGAGGCCGTCGGTTGGCAAATTTAAGGATAATTAAAACTTTGATTCGTTCTCTAAAAATAATGATTCACTTCCAGTGGCATGATTAAAATGTCTGTTTTAAATATTTTCTTGGTCAATTTTCAATCACGGAAGATAACAGAGAAGGTCTCATTCTGAGGACAACTGTTACCCATTTTTAAAAATGCGCTCAATCTTAAACTGTTTAAAAATTATTTACATTGACCATAGTTTTTAGAAAATAATACATTCCTGTCAATTTCTTGCTTGAAATTAATGTTTACAAAGTTTTTTAGAAAAAAATTCAAACATAGAAGACAGTGGAAAAGGTCTCGTTTCGGCGATCAACTCTTATGTATTTTCAAGGAGGATAAATGCCACAAAATTTAGAATTTTTAAAAACTTTTCTCGACTTTTAGGAAATAATACATTATTTCCGTTAGCAGAATTGAAATTCATATATTAAAATAAAAGAGAAGGTCTGATTTTACGACAAAATCTTATCTATTTTGAAAATAAGGCCAGATGTCACCGAAGCTGAAAATTTTTTACACTACTCACGATTTTCAAAAAATAATGGATTACTTCCGCTAGCAGGATTTGGAATTGATGTTTCAAAAGATTGTTGGGTATTTTACCAACAGAGAAGCCAACAGTCACATTTTGAAGAGGAACTCTTATCTATTTTAAAAAAGAGTCCAAATGCTACACAATTTAGAAATTAACAACTTTGTTGACAAAATCTTATCTATTTTGAAAATGAGGCCAACTGCCACCGAAAGTGGAATTTTGTTACATTTCTTATGGTTTTAAGAAAATAGTGCATTACTCGCGATCGCATGATTAAAATTGATTTTTTAATAGTATTTTTGGGTAGTTTTTCTAAACAGGCTCAATAAAATACAAGGTTACATTTAAAAAAAAAACTCTTCTGCATTTTAAAAACGAGGCCAAATGCCATTTTTAGGTATTCTTTCGAACAGGGGCGAAAACAGAAAAGGTCTCTTTCAACCTCTCTTGTATAAAACCTAGAAAGATATCGGGCTGTTGAACCCTAATTCCTCAGATAAAGGAACTTAAGTGTTTAAAAGTTAGGAAACTTGCGATTATTTTCGGAAATAAAAAACAAACCCCGATCGTAAGAGTAGAAATTTATTGTCCAATTTTTTTTACACAGTTTTCAGCGGTGGCATTTGGCAAATTTTAAAAAATAGGTTACGGTTTGTCGTCAAAATGCGACCTTGCCTGTTTTCTTGTCTAATTTAATAACTGAAAAAAAACTTCTAAAACTTATTTACTGAAAATAATCAGAACTTTTAATAATTCCTAGCTTTGCTGACTATTCGCCTCTATCAAAAACGTGATAAAAGTGTATCGTCAAGATGAGAACCTGTCTATTGTCTTCTCTGATCAAAAAACTACACAAAAAGTTTGAAAACATCAATTCCAATTATGTGACGGGAATTGTAAGTAATCTCCAACTTCAGTGGTATTCGGCCTATTTTTTAAAAAAATGTATGAGACTGTCAAAAAATGAGACCACGTCTGTTTTCTTCTCTAATAAAAAAACTGCTGACAACAATTTTAAAACTTTAATTGAAATCATGCGAATGAAAATTATGCTCTTTTTTAGAAAGCGAGAGGAAGTTTCAATAATTCGCAACTTCGCTGACTTTTAGCCTCTTGGAAAAATGACTATAAGTTTTTCTTCAAAATGAGATCTTGCCTGTTCTCATAGCTGTTAAAAACACCAAAGCAAACTTTTAAAAGATTAATTTTAATCATGCCACCGAAAGTACGGCATTATTTTCTAAAAACCATAAGAAGTGTAAATAATGTGCAACTTCGGTGGCGTTTGGCCAATTTTTAAGAATAGCTTTCTGTTGTTTTCTCTGATCGAGAAACGACTGACCAACCGTTTAAAATTTAAATTTCAATCATGCAACTGGAAGAAATGTTATATTATAATAAATCAAGAAGTTTTAGTAATCAGCAACAATATTTCTAATTATGTATAAAAGTAAAGCCTTGCTTTTTCGATTCTTTGAAGGAAAAACTACCAAAATGATTTTTGAAAGACAAGTTAAATGATTAAATGGATAATTGCAATTAGTATCATCTAATTAGGATTGAATCGGTCTTTGAGTTTATACACATGTATCAATAATTTTTAAGATACTTTTTGTGGTAGAATTTTCATGTGAGACGAAGATACTTGTCGACTGAGTTTGACGATGCTTTTAATTGGGTTCGCTAATTAATAAAACTATACAAAATAAAATAGAAACCATAGGGAAGGATGTTGTTAAAAAAATATTTGTTGGATGTGTGTCCATAGTTAAAAGTGTACCCCAGGAATACATAAGTTACAATTTTTCCGTACATGCGTCTACCAGTGAGATACGTTAATTAACTAATTACAATTGAACTACAGTAAAAATAAAAATATCAGAGAATTTATGATAATTCAATTATTTCAGAGGAATTCAGAAGGATTCAGAAAATTTAAAAGATATTAAAAAATTCGGACTAATTTAAAGTCAATTCTAATGATTTTACGAGAATTAAGAAGCATTCGAAGAATTCAGTGGTCTCATGAGAATTCAAAAAAATTCAGAAGAGTTTAAAAATAACAAATGCTTAGCGCGTGCTGTGAATCTAGCTGTATAAATTATTGTCATCGTTGTAACCATTGACGTCCTGGCGCCTGTTACGACTATGGCTGTTGTAATTTTTCTTTCTGGCAATATCGTAATAATTTAAAAACTGTTGGACGGGTAGTCCCCTCAATTCGTATCGTTATTTCATTCAGTTTTAATTTAATGTTACGTCGTTTTTTTAAGTTCTCTTAATGTTTCTCTGTAAATGAGATAAATTTCCATTAGTTTAGAGAGTTTCGAGAATCCATAGAATTTAGAGGATTCAAGAAATTTCAAGATATTCAGAAAATTTTAGAGATTTTAGGGAATTAAAAGAATTTAGGTAATTTAGAAGAACTCAGCGAATTTAAACGACTTTCGGTTATTTGAAAAAATTGAGAGAATACAAAAGACATCGAGAAATTAAAAATAATTAATGGTATATTGTAAAGATATAAAGAGAGTTAAAAAAGCTCACATAATACATATTCTAATGATTTAAAGATAATTAAGAAAACATTCAAAGAATTCAGTGTTTGGATGAGAATTAAAAAAATGCAGAACAGTCTATAGATCTCAGAAAAATTAAAAAGAATTCAGAGAATGGAGACTTGGAGAAAATCAAAACAATTCATCATGTATTGTAAAGATTTCCAGAGAATTTAACAAAAATTCAAAATAATTCAAAGGATAAAAACTGGATTCTAGGAATGAATTGGAATTCTACAAAAATCAAAATACGGGATAAAGGTTTAATAATCATCCTGTATTGTAAAGATTTCAAGAGAATTTTGAAAATTCAGAAGATCTGAAGGAGTTTAAACTAACACAAGGTTCATTCTAATGATTGCAAGAGAATTCAAAACATTAAAAAACATTAAAAGAATTTACCCTTTTTTCGAGAATTCAGAAATTTCATAACAGTTTACAGAGATCAGAGAAAGTAAAGAAAATCAGAGAATTCAAGTAATTTAAAAGAATTCACAGAATTCGAAAGAACTCAGACAATTCAATAGAATTTAGAGGAGTGAAGCGAATGAATCGAATTTTTTAAAAAATTCGGAGAATTCAACAGAATTCAGAATTCATTTGACTTCTACAGAATTCAAAATACTCGAAGAAAGTCAAAGTACTTTAACGTTTGATTTTAAGGAGAATATATTTTCTTCCTCGCTTTTCTTTTATTATATATTTATCTCTAATGAGCCGAAAAGGAGGTATTTGCAAATCTAATTGTGATTTTCGAACTTTTTCGTGTTCTTATTTTGATGCATAGCATGCGTCCCAGGAAAGTATATTTTATTTTAATCTTAAAAAAAAATTTCTCAATCATAGAAAATTAATTCTAAAACTTTCTTCTAATTCCCTTGGCTATATAAAAGCATTTAGAAATTAAAAATTTTAATGTTTTGCAATTTTTCCTGAATTTTGTAGTGATCGTATGCAGAAAGATTGTAAGAAGGTGTGAAACGAGCCACGTGCTGCGGCATCATACATCACGACCCCTACTTCCTCTTTTCGCCGAGGGATGTTTCAGGTTAGTGGGGCGTGGAGGGAGTCTATGAATATTCTTTCTTGCTCCCAGAGTTGAATGATGAACGACTTCTCCCGTTCCACCAATGAAGCCGCATTTTGCCTCAAAAAAGACATCTCACGCCTCGATTGCTCCTAAAGGCTTATGAAAGGGCACATCGCTTTCTTAAACTATTATAGCAAGGGCCATGCAGTCATTTATCAATTTCAGCCTGACTTCAGCATTGATATTAGTTCAACTTGAACCTTACATTTTCAAGTTCAGGTATCATATCTTTATTGAAATACTAAATAGCGAATACTTTCAAAGTTGATAATGTTGAACTTAAAATTTTCTTACATAAATGACTTATTTCTTCATTTATAATTTCTTATACATACCGTGTTATGATAGAGACTTTGAATATATCTTCACAGATTCTTATGTCTATAAGAAAACGCCAACCGCGCTCAGTATTCTATAATAAGGAACGGTTGCCTTGAAGTTATCAATTCAACCCACTTTTTAAAAACTCAAAAGTACATATTGAACCATAATTTTTTTTCGATCCTGCTAGGATCAGCTTCTCGACATCAAATCTTCACTAAGATATCAATTGGGCCATAAGAGCCCTAAAAAGGGCACCCCTGGCGTTCAAGTTATGCAACTTATAATGCAACATCCTTAATTTCTCGTTCTCAGTATTTGATTCCAGACCTCTGGGTGAATCCCAGGATGTCAGCCACTGTCCTCTCTAGCTAGGTTTATTCCCAGTATTCCAGGTGCTTCGTCCGGATCCAGCTTTTTTCAGCTTTTTCGTTTCCCTTGATCCCTGTCTGAACAGAAACCCATATGAGGGTGAGATTGTTCTTTTCGGCAAGTTAGTCAAATGCATTCTTCTATTCCCAAACCATTTATGATGTTATGACTGGTTCTGCAATTGCAGTCAGTGTCACTTGTGCGTCCACGCAGATGGTAGTTTTCCTACCAGCATTGATGTCTTCTATTATTGTCTCAGCGCAGCGAAAGACGATCAAGACCTCTGACTGTCGCAGATTCCAGCTCCTGACCCCTCTCTTCATTGGAGCCATCTTTTTACCCGATGTCCCCTTGAAAGAGTGGGTTAATTTTTTCTTTTCACGAGCCTCTACTTCATAGTTTTGTTTTACCCGTCGCACAGAATGCCATGGTTGATGGACAGCAGTGTAGAGCCATGCAGTTATTTTTGCCCCTTTGCTATCTAGGATTACTCTCAGGTATTTAACTGAGTCTGAGGTCATTAGCTTCTCATCACGGAATGCAGAAGCGTCAACTTTCAACACTTTGTACTTTCTCGTAAAAATTACTAGGTTCGGCTTTTCCGAGTACACCGTGAGCCTTGAACTGTCACACCAGAGCTCTACGATGCACAGGGTCGATATTGTAGGACACATCAACGTTTCCAGCCAAGTCCCTCTGACAGGGATTACAAAGTCACTCTCCAGCTACCCCTGGTGACTTTAAGGGGCAGAAGAGCCAATGGCCCATTCCACCTTCTTGATATCAAAGATCTTAGAGGCGAAATTCCAGTCGGCCTTCTTTCTTCCTTGGCCCCAGCCTTTCTCCTCCCGATCGGTGTGCGATTTATCTTCGGCAAATTCACCATGATCGAACCTTATGAGCCCAAGGCGAGTGGAGCCTCGCTGTTCTCGGCATGTTCTTTTATTTTTTGCAGAAGCCCCTCCCCCCCCCCCGCCCTTCTTCCATTTCTTGATTAAAATGTTTAAATGTATTTTATTTTAATATCATAGTTCAGATAGAAAAGTTGTACATATTATTTTAGAGAAGTTGTAGGCTCTAGAAGCTACAATCATGGTTCCTAAAAGCAACTAATCCTGACGCAATCGGAATGTCTTATGGATACTTTTTTATAGCTACCAACCTTTGCACAATGTTATGCGGAACAGTGTTGACGGACTAGATTAAGTGATCCCAGAAGAACAGCCTTTTGCATCTGGCTCGTGGTGGACTGAGACTGACGTTGGCAAGCCGGGATTTTGTTAAATTAGCTAAGAAATGAAGCTTTCATACAGCCTGCTCAGCTTAAAAAGAAGAGCTTAATATTTAGTCCGTTTTTTTCCTTCTTTGTCGTGAAATTATCATCGGCTACTGTCAAGAATTTAGTCATGTAAATTATAATCGTCTACAGACCTTAGAGGACAATATCAGGCTTTGTAAAATTGACATGTTGAGTGGTTGAAAATGAAAAATTCCAGTAGATCTTACACTGATCATTCACCAAAACGGACTCGAATTACCCCTGGGCATATGGCAAGACGGACATTAGATTAACACCATAAAAGTGCCGAAGATGATAATATAAGACTTTTAGAGCCGCATCGCGTCTTTCTATGTAAATGTAGCATGCTTACTTCAAGCATCTACTGTCTTGACAGGCAAAAAGAAAGCTCTCAACCTTTGATCTCAATTCACCAGATTTGAGAAAGACGTTGGACAGACCCATCGATAGCACTTCTCTACGTATGATGCTGTAGGATTACCATGAAGGGGTGTGTTAGCATGTTTTCTTAGTAGAAGGGAATTTTCTGCTTCCTGTATACGACTTTTGAGCATCAAAGGTGTTAGTGATGCTGGGTCATGCAGCATATACGACTTCACGTTGATATACGAGTTACATCAGAGAATCTATGCTATTTAGAATTGAACAGGATGTAGCTAGAACTTTTTTTCGATAGACAGTCTAAGCTCAGAAAACCTCTAACCCTTTATCTCGAGGGAGTTATATGCGAGGTACGGAATATCTAGGATGATGACTTTGATGCATTGTCACCATTTTGCGCGTGCTTCGGTCAAGTTACTTGATTCATAGACGTTCCATTTTACTGCACAAATTCACATATTTCACCATTACAAAGATATTGAATCGTATTTCCACCTATGAGTTGAACATGCTAGTCGTCACGCGATGATGTAGTTTCTAGTGTTCCATTGCGTAGGTGGATCCAGGCATACTTGTCCAGTCCAAAGCTTATGCAAATCGCTGGAGAGTACCTATTTGCCGCCGCAACAAGGATGTTAAGGTCCTCTTTTAAAGAGGCAAATAGTTTAAGGTCGTCCATGTATAAAAGGTGGTTAAACTTATATTCTTTTCTGTTCAGCGGGCCAAATAGGTATTCAGAGATTTTGCCTCGCAGTACAATCGATAGACGCAAGAGAGAGAGATGCAGAACGCGCCAACACAATTTTTATCACTTAAAACGAATCACAACGATAAATAATTAATCATTTTAAATACATTAAAGGCGATAATTTCTTAAGACAGCGGATTCGCGGTATAGAATCCCGTGGTTTAGGAATTTCTAAAACTGCTGGTCCACGCATTTTTCCAGCTCGCGGGGTCGAGGGAAGGTTTACTAATCATGCTGGTGCGCCAGTAGTGGAGCAAGAAACGCGGTTAATGCACTCAGCGGTTAAGTGCGTCAGCTGTCAGAATATGCGTCAGTTCGTTTTCAGCGTTTAGTGCGGTGTCTCGATTCCGGTTGTGTTATGATATTTAAAAATGCCAAAGGAAAATAAGAGATCAGTTTGTCGATCTCCAACCAAGATATTTTACAGAAATATGGTCTCTCTGACTTTACATACAAGAAAGTGTTAGCTCGCGAAGTTAAGTGGAACCTTAAGGTTAAAATTTATGAATATTGGAACAAAAAATCGTCAATAATAAATGATAAGATGATTTTGGAGGCTCCTCTGGTTGAATGGTTCAATAGAGCTAGAGGCAGAGGCCGCAAAAGTCCGTAAACTTTTAAAGTAATTAGGGAGGAAAAACATTATTTTCACGTGTAATAGTCAGCTCACATTGTTCGAGTTCAAGTTGTAATTATTTCATGAATGAGAGAACAAAATGGACGAAATTAAATATTTTTTACTGCGGAGAAAAATCCAACAGAAGAGGTTTATGCGGCCCTGACTGTTTACGTTTGGATTCCCCCGATTTAGGATCAAGACTATTTGCATGCAACCTACGACACTGTTCTTAAGCCGAAGTTTTGGTGTAATTCAACAAAAAAGTGGCAAAAAGTACACGGAAAAAAATTTGGTAGCACTGCTGCACTGACACTAGTGAAGTTGCGCGACCATGCGAAAGCGCAACTGCGACGCCTCTTTTAGGTTAACTGTTGCATATTTTTGGAGAGTAACTGCT